>LGRX02010635.1:0-25726 GCA_001247695.2 Cymbomonas tetramitiformis
TCCACCCGGCGGCCGGCCCCGTCACAGTGACGCGCCAGTACCTCACATCTGGGTCAAAGAACACGAGTCCCCCGGCACGTGTAATAACCATGAAGCACTGGACACGGAGAGGGAGCAAGCGTCAGACGAATCCAAGACACTCCCAAACAGCAAGCCGCAGATGAATCCCCGACGCTTCCAAAGAGGCAGTACCCGCTAGAAAGGTACCACAGGGACAGCCACATCCCATCATCCAAAGCACCCCAGCGGCCGTCCCCGTCACTCCCAGCCACACACACTGAACGGCATGAGATCGGCCAACAAAAGCCAGCCCACCATCATCCCAGTGGATGTGAGAAGCAAATCAGGAGCAGGACGGGGCCGTGACAAGATACCACAAACGCATACATATTCTCAACCCAAATGCAAAGCAGCATGGAAAGATGATACGATGTGACCGATCGTCGCCAAACAATTGTTGGTCTCTGGGTTACGGAGTAAGCGGACCCTGCTGGCATGCCCCCCAGTGGCTCCCGGTCGATGGATGGGACCTGTTGGTCCATGGTTATGTCATGAATGCAGTCACGCCACACAGCATGGACACCCCATGTCAAAAAAGGAAACATGCGGGCACCTAAGTGCTCCCCACAAAATTCAAGGGAAAACACAGAAGGTGTACTTCACCACCTTCTGCCTCTCCTCGCAGCACGACAGACGAATCCCAGCCACACACACTGAACGGCATGAGATCGGCCAACAAAAGCCAGCCCACCATCATCCCAGTGGATGTGAGAAGCAAATCAGGAGCAGGGCGGGGCCGTGACAAGATACCACAAACTCATACATGTTCCCAACCCTGATGCAAAGCAGCATGGAAAGATGAAACGATGTGACCGATCATCGCCCAACAATTGTTGGTCTCTGGGTAACGGAGTAAGCGGACCCTGCTGGCATGCCCCCCAGTGGCTCCCGGTCGATGGATGGGACCTGTTGGTCCATGGTTATGTCATGAATGCAGTCACACCACACAGCATGGACACCCCATGTCAAAAAGGAAACATGCGGGCACCTAAGTGCTCCCCACAAAATTCAAGGGAGAACACAGAAGTTGTACATCACCACCTTCTGCCTCTCCTCGCAGCACGACAGACGAATCTACCGAGCTCTCCAAGAGGCAGTGCCCGCCAGAATGGCACCACAGGGATAACCGCCTCCCAAAACCCACTTCCACCCGGCGGTCGTCCCCAGCCACACACACACACTGAACGGCATGAGATCGGCCAACAAAAGCCAGCCCACCATCATCCCAGTGGATGTGAGAAGCAAATCAGGAGCAGGGCGGGGCCGTGACAAGATACCACAAACTCATACATGTTCCCAACCCTGATGCAAAGCAGCATGGAAAGATGAAACGATGTGACCGATCATCGCCCAACAATTGTTGGTCTCTGGGTAACGGAGTAAGCGGACCCTGCTGGCATGCCCCCCAGTGGCTCCCGGTCGATGGATGGGACCTGTTGGGCAGCCACACACACTGAACGGCATGAGATCGGCCAACAAAAGCCAGCCCATCATCATCCCAGTGGATGTGAAAAGCAAATCAAGAGCAGGGCGGGGCCGTGACAAGATACCACAAACTCATACATATAGGTGGCAGCCACACACACACACACACAGCGGTGAACTATCGGCCACCGGGAGGGCTTGGGACACACAGGCAACTGTGGGGATGGGACCCCAAGTAGGAACAGTGCGGCGTGACAGTTACAGCGCAAGTGTGGAGCGCATTGCTCAAGTTCGCGGCCACCTCGCAAGGCAATCAGCGCAAGGGCTCCAGTCACGGGGAGTTGGTGTTGGGGGTAGAGGGCTACAGGCGCAAGTCGGTGACGGATTCGCAAGTTTGGATGAGGGCAACCCAGTTTATCATTCTCAGCCCCTTGGGACAGCGCTTGGGCATTCTGGCCGTGGCGTGGGTGGGCAAGCTCTCTTGAGACCAGGCTGTAGGCGGCAGCGGGGTGATGTGGGGTGTGGGCTTGGTGGTGGAGGGGTGGCTCGATTGGCGGAGGTGAGCCGGCTCCAGAGACACAGCAGCAGTGCGCCGGCAGGACAGCCGCAGAGGGGCTCAGGTGGCCCAGTGAGGCTCAGGGAGCAGAGGGGTGGTCTTGCGCGTGGGCTTGGTGGTGGAGATATGGCTCGCGCAGCCCGGGGGGCAGGGATGAACCGGCTTCAGGCACAAGGCGGCAGTGCGCTGGCGGTGCAGATGCAGAGGGGCTCGGGTGGCTCAGCGAGGCTTAGGGGGTCCCATTCTTCACTGGTGAGCTCCGGAGAATCCGGATGAGTGTCCCGAAGTGTGTGCTGAATCCTTTGATCCCCGGCGTGGGTATATCGTGCAGTCTTCTGTGGCTACGGGGTGCCAAAGGAGTCGCAAGGATAAGCATACACACACACACACAATCTCTCTCTCTCTATATATATATATATATACGCAACGGGCTGAGATGGGGATGAGAATTTGTTGCAGAAGCGTCGCCTCTTTGTTCCAGGCCGGCGAGTGGGCAGCGCAGTATGCCTGAAACAGGGGAGCTGGCGAGCAGCGCAGGTGCAATACCTCTTCAGCAACTTCACTGCTAAATCGGGATCTTCCTGGCGCCCTCCCTCCCAGCCTCCCTCTCTCACCTCCAGCAAGGGCTCCCGAACGCGGGACCGGGGCAAATCTGTGCCAGGCATGCTACCGCGCGCGCCCGGCCGCCGCTCGGGCAGAGCGCGGGCGTCTCAGGCTGACATCAGCGAGCTCAGACACGGAGATGCGGAGGGAAGAGAATCCCAGCGGGGCGCATTGGGGGGTTTGCTACCGCCACGCGCAGATGGTCCGGGTAGAGGGCGCCCTCCATATGCAGGTGCGCCTGCATTAACTGGACCTTCTCATCGAGGGCCACCATCGAGACGCGGTCTCTCCCACGCGGGGTAGTCGCAGCCGGCATCCGCCTCTCCATCTCCATCTCCTCTCTCTCTTCCTCCTCCTCTTCCAGCTCTCGCGCCTCGGATTGCTGCACCCTCGCCGCCCCGGCCTCCCTCCAACGCCTTGAGGGACAGGCACACTGCCCGGGATAGCGGGAAACCCTGCAAGGGGCTGAGGGGCAAAGCAGCTCCAAGCCAAAGCGCGCACCGGTTGGGAAAGGAAGGGGTCCAATGAAGGGTCTTTCTCCTTCGCCACCAGCTGCTTCTCGAGCACGTGCAGAGACACCGTGCCGTCTGTGAGCAGTAGCATTTTGCTGGCTTCTTGGCCTTGCCTTGTCACCACCTCCTGCGCGCACAGCATGGTCCCTCCTCCCATCGCCTTAAGGTCCCGTGCATCCTTCCCTGACGCTAAGGTTCTTCTGCCCGTTTCATCTCCCACCGCCCCAGAATCCCGCAGTCCTCAGACCCCTGCGCATCCCCTGGGCCCCGGACTCCAACTTCGCCGCATCTTTTACTTGCACTACCAAAAGCATCGGACCTCATTTACATTTGACTACATTTCACTTTGCCCCGACCCTCATGGCGCCGTGCGACCCTCTCAGTCACAAGCCTCGGGCATTGATCAGTGAGCTGCGAGAGCACCGACTAGGGTACAGAGTGGCCCGGTTGGTCTCTAGCAGGGGGGTCTCTCTCGCAGGGGTCCTACTGAGCACTGTTGAGGGCCTCGCCCTTCCGACAGTGTTCGACCCAGACGCTGCAACCATGCTCACGGAGGCTGCACAAGGGGGGCCCGGATGAAGCGCCACAAAAGGGTGAGGGATGCTAACCCCGCTTTTGTAGGCTTCGCGTGTCATGCGCTGTGCAAGCGCTCGCTGGGCATACTCTGGGAGATGAGCGAAGAAGGAGTGGTGAGCGATAGCCTCGAGCAGATCTGCACAACACCACCCCGGCACACCGGCGATAGGTCGAGTAGCTTGTGCAACACTTCTCCACTCTCTCCGCTACAGACAGCTCCCATGTGATGTACCCAACCAGTGAAGGAGCGCTCACCATCCGCTGAGGGAAAACCCAGATGCAGCTCAAGCCATCTGTGTGCCAGATGCGCACTACCGACTGTACTCACAGTCTCGCCTGCTTCGATGCAGCTCACGCCATCTGTGTGCCAGATGCGCACTACCTACTGTACTCACAGTCTCGCCTGCTTCGATGCAGCTCACGCCATCTGTGTGCCAGATGCGCACTACCTACTGTACTCACAGTCTCGCCTGCTTCGATGCAGCTCACGCCATCTGTGTGCCAGATGCGCACTACCTACTGTACTCACAGTCTCGCCTGCTTCGATGCAGCTCATGCCATCTGTGTGCCAGATGCGCACGACCTACTGTACTCACAGTCTCGCCTGCTTCGATGCATACGCTATACAGTATTGGTGGGTGCACCGCCAAAAGGCAGGAAGGAAAGTGTACCACAGTTGTTCATCGCAAACCGTATGTTTCTGAACGAAGAATGCGCTGTGGCGCACACGTGCACGCGTCTCCTCAACCATCGCCTCATCGGAGAGAAGCGCCAGGTGGTGAGGCGCCGTCGCACCATCCACATCAGCAGGAGTGCGCTGTTCGGCGGGCTGCGTCAAGATGTGCTGCAGTTCGGGGGTGAGCTCAATTGAATCCCTTCCTAAAGGCTCTGCTTGCTCGAAGTGCTTCTTATCAAGCAGCTGCAAAACACGCCATATGCAACAATCACTCCAAAAAATGGCGCTTAAGAGTGGGCAGGCACGGCTACGAGCTCACGCAGGAGTAGTGCTACTCCTACAGAGCCATGCAAGTGACCCTCTGATCTGCCATCGCCATGAGAAAGCAAACAGTGCCATTGAGCATTCAGAACAGCCCTTTCAAAATAAATGCAAGTCCAAACGTTCCCCAGATCTCTAGAGGGCTTGCAGCGAGATCTCTAGAGGGCCCTCTGCTTGCAGCAAGAGGAAGTGGTAAGGCTGTGGTATGGCTCTCAATGGCGTGGAAGACCACGGGCGTACGGCTTCGGGGCCGGGTACGGCGTACGGCTTCGGGGCCCGGTCGGGTTTTGTGAACGCACCACACATTCGCACTGGTCCTTAGCTACGATAGTCACGGCCCGTAAAGCGGGTGCGGTGAACAGAGAAAGCTCTCCGAAACTGGAGCCTTCTCCCATGCAGGCGACCACTGGACCATAGTACGGCCGCCCTCCAGACATGCTAGACTTTTGGTGGTCGTACTTTTGACCCCCGCAGTATACGTTTACAAAACCTCGAAGCACATAAATAAGCATCTCGCAAGGTTCACCCTGATGAGCCCCACCCCCAAAAAATCAAATGGTGCCGTAAAAAAAACAGTACAATGCGTACTAACTGTACTCGCACCACAGCAGCCCCGCCTGCACCCGCCCACACTCCCGCCCTCAACCATCTGCGTCCCGCCTGCCCCAGGCGCGGCCGCCCCCTGCTCCCGCCCACACTCCCGCCCCCTGCCCCATTCAAGTGCCTCCGTCTGCCCTCAGGCGTTGCCGCCCCCTGTTCCGCCCCACACTCCCGCTCCTGCCCCCATCTGCGCTTCCGCCCTACCTCAGGCGCGCCGCCACGCCCTGCACCGCCCCACACTCCCGCTCTCAGCCCCATCTTGCGCTTCCGTCTCTGCCTCAGGCGCGTCGCCCTGCCTGCACCTGCCCACACTCCCCTGCCCTGCCCTGTCTGTGCTTTTGAACTCAGTACTGACGTAGCTGCTATGGAACTGCTGTGACATCCACAACAGCCTGTATCTTGGGAGCTGCGAGACCTGCTCCGCCAGCCTGCACCTTTGGGAGCTGCGAGACCTGCACCTTTGGGAGCTGCGAGACCTGCACCTTTGGGAGCTGCGAGACCTGCACCTTTGGGAGCTGCGAGACCTGCTCCGCCTCACCCACTTTGCGCTGACGCCCTCGCTTAAGCTAGAAAGGTGGGCGACACACCGATGTTACTGTCGTGCGGTTCTGTTTGGTTTTGAACGATTGGGAGTATGCTTTTGGCGGGTGGCATCTCACCTCTGTGAAAATCGGATACCCTGCCGGGTAGCACGCCACTTTCCCTTTCTTCCGCATAATCTGCACAGGGAGAAGGGTCAGCGGGAAAGACACTTGAGTGTGAAGAGTGCTGACGCAGACTGACAGGAAAGAAGGACGTGACGTGGGCGTCGCTAGGCATTTTCCCTCGCAAGCTTCTGCTCAGTCGCGAGAACTGTCCCGGGCAGGACAGTACGAACCTCTATCTTGCTGCGGGGAATTTGCTGCAGTGAACGACAGGAGCGCCTGAGAGAATCTGTGTCGACACGTTTGCCGCCTTTCGGGTCAAACGTAATCAGCGCTGCGAGGTCCTCTCTGGTAAAGCCTCCACGAAGACCAGTTGCCTTCCGCATGGTCCTGCTTGCGGCGGCCCGGAAATAAAAGTTAGAAATAGCGGGGCTGTCCTGACTTCATAGAAATCGCAAACCGTGAGTCCTGCGACTGTCAAGATTCCGGCAAGTTCCACTTTCACACACATGCATGCCAGTTGCCGCTGTCCTCCCGCGCTAGGCTGAGCTCTGGAGGTTCGGAGTGTGACAAGCTACGAAATAGTTCGGACCGTTCGAAGAGTACGAGAATGTCAACTGCCCGTCGACGAATGTGGGGCACACAAGTCGTGATGAGCAGTGGCGTAAGGATTTCAGAGATTTGCAGTGGAATATCGACGAGGGAAAGCGGACATAAGGGAAGACTTTGGTTGAACTTATAGAAACTTGTGAAGCACTTATGAATGTTGACAGAGCGCGTTGACTTTCGGTGTGGACGACACAGTGCGTCAGAAAGCTCACAGTCCTCAAACATATTCTCAGACAAATTTACTTCGAGTGACCGTCACCTTCAGCCCAAGATGCTGTAAACGGTGGTGGATACGTCACTTCCGCAGAAAGTGGCGCGACGTATTGATCACTGTGCGAAAATCATCAGCTTGATTCGCTCATAATTAATAAATCGCACCCAAACTTGCACAGCAGCTTCTCCACAGGGTCCCACGACCAAGCCGGGCATGAAACGCCATCCAAATTACGCTTCCCAATGCCTCCTCACTTCGTCATCTTCAAATCGTATGCCTTGAGCTGCAGACATATTTGGCATGTTGGTGTGTCATGAAAGTTGCGCTGGGCTGCTGCACTATGCAGCCCGCACCCTACTTGTATCCGGCTAATGCATTCTCACAATACTTTCAGCAGGGAACTGTTTCCCGAAGACAGCAGAAGGTTCCCAAACACTTGCCCACAAGGTATGAATATACCAGTTGATATTAAAAGGGAAAATAAGGCATGTTAAGAGGCAAATGGTTGGAAACGTTTCTTCAAGAATCCCAGGAATCAGACTCTTGCAGCACTAACAATGTGCATCACCATGCATTCCACCAGGCCCTGCAGTGCCCCTTTCGGTTTTGATCGCGAACGTTCCGAACGAACGCGAAGCGGAAGCGTCGGCCCCCTGAGACAGTCACAGGACGTTCCTGAGACGTCAACGTGAGGTTTTACCACCGCACGAGCGCGAGAGTCAGACTCATCATCGGACGACAGACCAAGGGGAGTAGTACTAGCGTAGCAGGGGGGGAAACCTACTCTTGTCCCCAGAGCTTATGGACGAAAATAGACTTTTAGGGTTTGTAACTCTGTGGGGTCCATAAGTTTCTCCGAGCCTCTTCCATCAACTGTAACGTCGACCCTCGCGTGTCGCAGGCCGCGCAGCGGCCGCGCTCGGAGAAACTCTGGGAACAAGAGTAGGGGGAAACCGGATTTCTTAACACTGTGATCCGCCCAACCCAGGCGTGCGCTCACTTGTTTCGCCCAGACCTCATTTTCAAGCATTTTCACCGCCTAAAATTCGGACGCAACACAGAATTGCTTGCTCTGAAAAACTCGACGACTGTCGTGTTTCAAAGCAAGAATGTGCGTGTATATAGGTCCTTTAGAGCTACACTTTTTCGCGCAGTTCCAAAGGACCAAGGCCCGGTATCAATAACTCTGATACCTTGATATATCAATATATCACCGATATCGTATCATATCAATACCTAGAATTAATTATCAATATCATATCGATACTCTGAATTAATTATCAGTATCATATCGATACCCTGAATTAATTATCAGTATCATATCGATACTCTGAATTAATTATCAATATCATATCGATACCGAAATTTAGTTTTTGAGTATCAATATATTGATTCATGGCGGCTAGATATCACGACATATCAATGATTTAGCGCCAATCAAAATTGGGGAACAACCGATCCTGGGATCGATTTTTGGGTGTCGTTGCTCCATTCTTGAAATCTTGAGATCCCTCTCGGATGGGTGTATGCAATTGCACTGCCCACGCCCACTCATTTCGACCTGCGCTGGTCACCGTCAAACAAAATATCACTCTGCCCGCAGGACGTCCGAAGAAACGCAGAGCCGCTTCAGGTGTAACCCTTGTCGCCCAAGGCCAGGGTTCCGTCAAGCGCACTCAGCTTCATCCATACGACTGCCACGGCAGTGATGACAGAGAGTACAGTACGCCGTTAAAAAATTTGTAGCCGAAAGAAGTGCAAGTGGGAAACCACAGTGGTTGATACTTTGGAGTGGCCTTCCCGAAAACGCAAGTACTTGGGAGCCTATAGAGAACCTAGCCGGGCATGAACAAGACATCGCTGCTTTCCGTGAGAACCTCAAAGAGGAAAACGAGCTTCATGATGCCAAGAAGAAGAAATCTGCCAAGGAAGACCAACCGGCCATCGATATCACCGGAGGTGTGCACTCGTTCCTCCCTCGCTTTCACGCATTTCTCGTTTGCCGATGTATGACGGAGCTTGAGACGATATATGAGGCCCACGGAGCTGTTGATTAATCGATGCGCGCGTCCGTCGGTCCGTGCCCTTTCAGTTACGTACTTTGTGCTGAGCAGTTGTGGGTGTGGATGCTTTGTTGGTAACGATAGATGACAAGGCTACCACGTGGGTTGAAGGCTTAATAAGTGGAAAGCGGAAATCCGCTGTTTGGCGGTATTTTCTAGTCGAGTTGGACTCTGGAAAAGTCGTGCGCACTAAGTGTAAGCTGTGCCCCGACGACACCGAGCCCAAATCTTACGAGGGAAACACCTCCAACTTGCGAAGTCGCCTTACCCATGACGACTGTGCTCATAAAGAGGCCTTCTGCGAGGTTTGTAAAGCAGAGGCAGAGAGTGATCCAACCGAGCAGGCTGCCACCTCTGAGAGCAAAGTTCGTACCATACACGAGCTCTTGCCGCCGGTATCTGACGATAAACGCGACGAGCTTCACAAAGCGATAAGTTTCGTTGCTCTCATGCCCTTTTCGAATGGCCGGCTTTCCTTGTGGCCGAAATATATTGCAGCGATGTCTCTATGATGCAGCATATATTGCAGTGCAGAAATATATTGCTCTGTGTCTCATATTATTTCCGTCCGTCGCTTCGTTCCTGATCGTGCGTTGACAACGAAGTCTGTGTATTCGTTATTCCGGTCGTTGCGTGATGATCTTTGGTTTGCTGTTTTCGTTGCAGTTTGCGTTGTGGCTCGTCCGGAATAACCGGCCGCTTAGTCTGGGAGAGGCAGACACCGAGTTGCGAGCCATCTTCGACCTGATCTTCCATGGGGGATACAAGCCTCCCAGCTACAAGCTGGTAGTTCAGAACATCTTGAAGTTGTCCACGCAGTGAGGGAAAGGAGTATGTGCGTGAGCAGTTAGTGGCGCTGATAGCTGAGGGAATCCTTCCGAGCATTGCTGGTGCGTCCACCCTAACGACGGAGCTTGCCATGATTTCATTCGTTCGTTCTTGTCCCCTCTTCCTACGCACACGAGCCAACTTGGAACTTAGAAATCCCGAGGAAAGAGAAACGTGTCACTGCCTTCGGTTCGTTCGTTTACTTTTCCTTTTCGTGGCCACGTGTGCATGTAGGTGATATCTGGTCAGAGGGGGGTGTCGCTCTCCTGGGCATCTTGGTTTATTGGTTGGACGATGAGTTTGGATACCACGAGAAGTTGTTGGGGGGCATTCATTTCTCGGAGGTTCGCCACACCGGCGATGAGATCATCAAGGCCACCAAAACTAGTTGTGCTGCTATGGGAATCGGCGAGTACGTGGAGAAGGGAGAGCTCGTTGGAAGTGACATCGTGGCCGAAAACGTGCATTGCACGGTATCGGATAGCGCTGCCAACATCGTGAATGGTTGGCAAGTGTTCAATGGCCACGAGTGCAATGACCACCTGCTCGCTTTATGTGTGCACGCCTACTTGGACACTCCTGGTGTGAAGGAAGTCTTCCGCAAGTTGCGTGGGATGGCGACACACTTTAGCCATTCCGTCATCGGTCAGAAGTGTCTACACGATTGCCAAGTGCGTTACCACCTGACGCAGAGCACATCGCCAAGAGACAACGATACGCGGACGGGTTGGGGTGGTGCCTTCACTCAGGCGAAGTGGTTCATGGAGAATCAGTTGAGGCCAACGACTGTGCAAGTGTTTCGTTGTTGGTGGCTTTGTTATTTTTTGGAGCCTTAGTTGCTATTTGTGGCTTGCTGAAATGTTTATTTGCTGGATTGAGACTCGCAGGAAGCTCGGTCCAAATGTATGTATGATGTGGAGCACGCTGTGAAGGCGAGCACGGCGCAAGACAACCCGGACGGCAGCAAATACAAAGACCACAAGTTGTCACAATCGGAGTGGGCGGTCGTGAAGGAGAGCGTCTACATCTTGCAATTCCCCAGAAATGCGGTGATGTTGTTGCAGGCCACGCGACCGTACTCCCACGATCAGCCTTGTCTTGCCTGTGCTTAGTAGGTTGTTGCACAGCCTACATCCTGACACTACAATAAAGTGGGACAAGGCGGTCGTCGTGATTCAGTCAGAGGCAGTTCGTCACGGAAGATTAAACCTACACAAGGACGTCCAAAAGAGGTTCATTAATGACTTGATGCTTAGCAAGTTGGGAGACTTCGCCGTGGCAAGTGTGCTTGACCCCCGGTATCGCACGTTCAAGTTTCGGAACTGCATTGCTTGGGACCGAGGTGAGGGACTTCATATATCATCATGCCTTGATGCGTGCTGTCATCTTTGGTCACCTTGTCCCTTTATGCATTTACTTATCAATCGGCGCTGCTTATTTGCTGTTGTTTTGGAGTAGCTACATAGTAAGTTGGCTTTGTTGATGTGCCACGGTAGGCACAATGACCTCATCCCGTGCTCTATCGTGGACACGCTCAGCATGGGAGGCAGATTGGAAGCCGACAGCCACCGAAAATCAAGGTTGTGGGCAAGCTGTGGTTACCGCAAAGCCCAAAAAGAAAGGTGTTGTGACTTTGAGTGACTTTCTAGGTGATAGCGACGAGGATGATGATCCTGTAATTCCCCTTGCTACTGACACCACCACTAGCTCAGATGCTACGGTGCCTGAAGAGTATGATTTGACAAAGTACCTCAGACTGCCCGTTGAGAGTGCAGATTGTGATGTGTGGTGGAAGTACAATAGAAAACACTTCCCACACTTGGCTAAGATGGCAAGGGAGTTTCTAGCTACACCTGCAAGCACGGCAGGTGTCGAGCGTATCTTTAGCGCTTGCGGGCACATGCACTCGGACTTGCGCAAATCCACTAGTGAGCAAACTTTGCAGCATAGCCTGATGGCTGCCATAAACACGTTGCCATAGGCACGGTTCTAGAAGTATATTTAAAAGTGTGTATCTGCATTCCTTGCTTAAGTGTGTTGCCCCCTAAAGTATTGATACATATTGATACATATCATGATATTTGAAAACCTTGAAAATATATCATATCATATCGATACTCTGAATTAATTATCAGTATCATATCAATACCCTGAATTAATTATCAGTATCATATCAATACCCTGAATTAATTATCAGTATCATATCAATACCCTGAATTAATTATCAGTATCATATCGATACCCGTGAAATACTTATCAAAATGTTATCAATACCCCGAATTAAACGTGATGCCGGGCCTTGCAAAGGACCTAGAATAGAAGTTATTCAAGAAAAAATGAAGTTTCAATCGCTTTTCCCCGAATGGAGGCTTCGGTCCGAACATTCTAGCCCATCGCGAGCTAAAATGTCCGGACCGATGTTCAATTGTTAATTTACGACGTTACGTTGCGGACGCGTTTGCGCAAGTCATGTTCACTACGATTCATATTATCATTTCACTTCTCGCATACAACATCTCAGTGGTTGCGGATCCTTCAGGATGACTGATTTCCTTTAAAAAATAGACTTGCGGAAGCCTTCCGCGGATGGAGTTGAGCATCATTCTTGGAAGTAGACTAATACTCAAAACTTGTGGACCGCAAAATTCTGAAGTTTGGGAGGCGAATAAATAGCCCATCGAGGACATTTGCGCATCATCAATTTATTGATATATCCGCGTTTATTTATTTTGCAATATACAACGGCTGTGGGATATTTGCTCCGTTTTTCTTGTTTTCCCCGCTGAAACAAATGAGCTCACGCTTGGGTTTGGCGGATCACAGTGTTAAGAAATCCGGTTTCCCCCCTTGCTACGCTAGTACTATAGTTACTCCCCTTGGAGAGACGTCATCGTCAAAGTGGCGTGTCACAGTAGCGATATGTCGATAGCCGCGCTAGCGGGCGCGGGCGTAGGACACTTCTAATCGCGTTCGATATCGAATGTCTCGACGTGGAATTCACCCCCGGATAATATTATAGTTTGAATTGGCACGGTGACTGTCATATCGCCATCGTGTCATTCCGATCATCGATCTCGGCGGTCGTGAACCACATAGTCGACTGTCTCACCGGGTATATCATAATTATAGTATGATATACATGAGCTTTTTTGCCTTTCCACTGACGGCTGCCGAGAGCCTGTCTCGGCGTTCACAGATATGTCGGTCTGACATATCCGACAGGTTATGGGCTTTCCGTCTTTTGAGAGTTTTATGTTCGTTAGTGGGAAGGTAGCTCGAGGCCTTTTGGCGTGGCGAGAGCGGCCTAGTTGACCACGTGCGTTCTGGGCGTGGCCTGTACGGTTAGATTTATTTAGTATGGCCCCTTGTGCCGAGATGACCCCACACGAGTATGAGAAGCTGTGTGGGAGTGTAGAGAGGCAGCTTGAGAAGGTTGAGAAGTTGAGTGTTCGCCAGTTGCGCACCCTCGTCCATCATCAGCAAACGACTTCGTCGGTTCGAGAGGCTCCAGGCGGAGAGACATGATTTTGTCTCTTTGTCCATTGTTGTTTATGACTACGACGCAGGTGGCGCTACGATCGGTGGTGTTTTAGCACCGATTCATTCCTCTCTTCCGCAGATTTCAGATATCGCTTCTGGAGGGTTGGTGTCAGAGATATGACCGATGACACATGTGGCATACATGTCATACCGGTCATACCTGTCATACCTGTCATACTATGTCATGTCATATCATGTCATATGTCATAATGACATACAGTCGTCGAGTATTGTCAGTACGGTCGACTATGACATGTACAGTACAGTACACAGGCGGCTGCGCAACGCTCTCACCCAAAATTTTTATGAAAAATTTTAAGCAATATAATGGATAAAGGGAAGATAATTTTGAAATTATTCACGAGAATTTTGTGTTAAAGCGGGCTCTCACGACATGAGGGGGCGAAAGCCGACATCTTGCGGACCGGCAACGAGTCCGCAGCACGAAGCAGCGGAGATGAGCCTTGAGTTACTCATCAGCACAGCTCAGGCTGCGCTGAGAGCACAAAGGCTAGCACGAAGGCAGGGGGCGGCCCTGCCGGAATGCATCGGTGACGACGAGTCCATTGCGCTTACGCCGCAACAGAGCCTAACGCATCTGGCTCTGCACGCGACTCGAGCAGTTGCAGCAGCGGCAACGGTGTGCCTTCCCGCATTTGAGCGGGCTAGCACGACAGCACCGGGCTTGGCGACTTCATCGACGTTTCCGCCTTCTTCATCCACGCGTGGCACCGCCTCATCGCAGGGGCCAAGCGTCAGGACCCTCAGAAGAACCACGCAGCGACAGAACGCGAAGGAGCGCGCTGAGCGGAGAGATCCGCCAGCGACGACGGGGTTTTTCACGACTCCTTCCGTTTTGCCAACAGTCGTGCCAGGAGCATCTTTCACCTTTGGCAACGCCTCTGGAACAGTGAAGTCCAGAGACTTCGCGCAAACCGCGGCGCCATCCTGTGGTGCAGCGGTTTCGGACTCAACGTTTTCGGACATCGTTCAGCGTGCACCGTCTGGCACACCGCCTTCTCCTGGTGAGAAACGTAGTGGTAAACCGGCATCGGTGCCGCCTAGCCCACCGAGAACGAGCAAAAAGGGGAAAGCAGCTGCGCAGGGGGACTCGCAGGACGAGGACATCGCCGACCTCGAGTACGAGGACCCCTGGCATGAGGCGGACGGCTTGGACGTGGAGGTCTATGACCAGCACGTCTGAAATTCCGCCAGCTACATTTCCCTGGCGCGCCTTCACTCAGCGCGCATGTGCAGGACCTGCTGGGAGCGAGTCAGCGGCCGACGAGTTTGGCAACCTGGCGGGACAGGCACGACAGAGCCGGCATCCGCTTTTCGTCCCCCACAACACGACGCATCTGGGGGTTTTCAGCGGTGGCAGCGGCGTGGTCATTAGACTGGCGCATCTACATTCGACCACAATATCTGCTCAACATCTACCCTCTGCAGATCTTGCTCTAGTTGGAGCACAACTTGTGCTTTTAGAATTGCATGTATCCTAGGATATGCACCCCCACCGGGCCGCATACTGGGAGACCCCATTAGGAGCTCCACTAGTAGACGGCCTCACTTGGCATCGGACAAACTTGCTTGCCTGCACACCACTGAGGATTTCTGTTAATAAAGTGTTAAAAAGTGTTAATTATGTGTTAAAAAGTGTTAACGGGTAGGAACTGTTAATAGTGGTGTTATAAATCCCGGTGGTAGATAATGATTGGCTTGGGCGAAAGTTAAGGAATTATATAATTCATGTTAACAGATTGTTAACAGAATGTTAAATTAACACAATTTTAACAGAATGTTAACACTTAATCGGAGGGGTGCCGGAGGGAGTTGAAATAGGCCCCCCTCGCGAGATCGTTACACATGTAAGGAATATTAACAGAAAATTAACACTTTTAATAGGAATCATACACGTGGCACTCGGATTAACAGTTTTACCGGATACTAACACTTGGCTGACTGTAAACGGTCATAAATTAACAGATTTGACCGGATCGTCCACGTGTCATGACTATTAACACTAGCACCACTAGATATTAACAGAAATTCCAGATTGTTCCACGTGGCATGTCTATTTACACTAGCACCACTAGCTATTAACAGAAATTCCAGATTGTTCCACGTGGCATGTCTATTAACACTAGCACCACTAGCTATTAACAGAAATTCCAGATTGTTCCACGTGGCATGCTAAGAGGGACTGCCGATGCTACTAAAAGTACCACTGGAACAGATTCGTTCCATGTGGCAAGCAGGCATTCGCTAGCTACACAGAGCAATTGGACGGAGCTGATGAAGCTGCGCTGGCGTTCGGTGTCCTCCTTCGATTGCTGCGCGGAGCTCATGAGGTAGCTTGCGCTATTGCTTCTTGCAACGTACCGCTTTCATCCCCGGCCATAGGTAAGTGGCGTGTAGAGGTACGCGGTTTCCAGGTGGGCGATGGATAATGACCTTGGTTTCGAGACGGCTTACCGGTAGGAGAAGTGTACGTTTTTCTGCCTCGTTGCACACATACACGCCCCGGCTGTTCATGGTAAGGTCCTCAACAGTGGGGTAGGCGGTCACCATAGCCAGGCGGCACACGGTGTCGTTGGCGGCGGAGTTCTCGGCGGAACGCTTCAGGAAGATCAAGTAGTAAGCCTCCACGGTGCCGTACTCAAAAGTGTCGGCCGCGCATGTACTCAAAGCCACGTTGAAGGAGATACGCGTTTTTGCCCGGGTGTAAACCCGGGATGTGAAGTCTTCATCGCCTCTTCGCATGCGCGAGAATCGAAGGACGTCCATGGCTGCATCCAGGGAAGGGCTTGCATGATCGCTAAAAAGGGATCGGACGCACCCCACCAGTTCCCGGTGCAGACGACCCCCCTCCTCGTTTGCCAACGCAGCGGTTGGTACACCGTCGCGGACGAGATAGTGGCCGGTGTCAAGGAGATGGCACACCTTGGAGGAATCGTCAGCCCGGGTGGTCCCAGAATCATGGTATTCGCCGCCCTTGGCCATGGCCATCTCCGTGAGCATGTCCGGAAGGAAGCGGATCCCTTCGTAGCTCCACGCCATGTCGTCCACCGCCTCTTTCGTGAGATACGCGTTCGCTATGCACGTGTCGATCGCCTTACCTCCGACCGGGGCTGGCACCACCCCCTTGCTGTCGCCCAGGAGACGCTCGACCCAGAGCTCGTTGGTGCTGCTCACCACGCCGGTTTCCTCCTCTTGCTTGCACAAGTGAACGACCGCCATGCGCAGATTCAACGTCAACATGTTCATGGGGCATTGCTGTTCCACAATCACCGCAAAGGCCCACAGCTCTTTCCCGGCCTCCTTCCGGGGCTCCGCACGGGACTGGAGGTCCCCACACAATCCTATTGCAGGCCCTCTCATAAAGTAGAGCACCGCCCGCCGCAAAGTCCACCAAGCCTTGTCCAACTCCGGATTCAAGTTCTTCAGAACATCCATGAACACCATCGGACTGAAAATCAAGATAAAGTTCAGCATGTCCTCCATGGTGTAGTTCCCTGCAACAGCGAGCCTTTTACAGATCTTAGGCAACCGGTGCATCCTCCCCGCGTATGAAATGACACCAACCGGAGATGACCGCGAAGGGTCTGAAAAACCGTGTATCTTTAAGAGGAAGATGGGAAGATAATGAAAGAGAGTCTAGTGTGTGGCATCTCGGACTTTCACCGAGAACCTCCAAAGTAACCGATAGGTTTGGCGCTCTAGAAGTTGAGCTAATGCCACTAGAAACTATCAAACTGAAAAAAACTGTAGCCTACATCGTAGGGTTGCGAAGTGAGAACCCATTTTCCCGATAAATTACTCAAACCATACGAATAGAAGCCACATCATTCGTATGGTTTGAGTAATTTATCGGGAAAATGGGTTCTCACTTCGCAACCCTACGATGTAGGCTACAGTTTTTTCAGTTTGATAGTTTCTAGTGGCATTAGCTCAACTTCTAGAGCGCCAAACCTATCGGTTACTTTGGAGGTTCTCGGTGAAAGTCCGAGATGCCACACACTAGACTCTCTTTCACTATCTTCCCATCTTCCTCTTAAAGATACACGGTTTTTCAGACCCTTCGCGGTCAGACACCAACAAACTAACAACAGTGCATACATATGTACCTGGTTGTAGTAGCATTCATCCCTACGGTTAGTAGGTGTGGCCATTCCCTGCCGGTGCACACAAACATGGTTGCACGCGGACCGGGGGAATAAGGTTGGCGCATCTGCCACGCCCGTTCCTACTAAACAAGGCACATGCAAGGTGATGGGTGTCGGTATCCGTGGTTAGATCCGGGTGCTCACCCGCGTATTGCACGAAGTCTTGGTACTCCCGGTGCATGTCATGCGGCGCGGTCAGTCCCTTTCCGTTGGCCTGCAACTGCTTCAGTTGCATGGGTGAGAAATAGCACGTGTTTGGGCAATTGTTCACCTTGTTTCGCAGCATTTTCAGGAACTTCTTGATGACGCCGTAACACATCATGTGCATGAACGGCAGCACGTACCCGTAGATGGGGTCAAAGTAGTCCAGCTGCTCTAACGGCCCGGCTGCATATCGGCCGGTCCGCATCGGATCCACACCATCCTCCGCGGTCAGCCTCACCAGTTCCTTGTGGTCCTCCTTGGTTAACCACACACTCGGATCATTGGCATACAACACCTCCCCTTCGTCCAAGTATGTCTGCGAGATGGGGTTCGCATAGCCCAAGCAGTACATGCCATTTCCGTTAGGGCCCTTAGTGGCCTCCCAGATGCTTTTGAAGTCGTTGCGCCTTGCCGCCACGGGAGCGAACTTCCCCAAGTCGTTACGCGCAATCGTATCGCAGTAGCATAACATCAGGAACACGCTGAACTGTTCATGCCACACCTGGAAGTACCCGTCATACACCCTGAAAGGGGTTTGGTCAGCATCGGCATGGCCCTTACTCAGTTGTTTCAGCTCTTCCATCATGGGTTCTAGCAACACGTCGACGTCCTTCCAGTGTTGACGTGGGCCAGGGGCAATCGAGATCACACCGCAGTGCTTCATCTTCACACGTTCCTGCGCATACCCTCCATTGCACACGCAGTCAAGCGCAATAGCCTATGATCTCTTCAAGCCGCGCTGGAGCGTCACACCTCCGTGCGCACACACTCGTGTAGATGTTCACCGCGGGTTGGGCTTTACGCACTACCTACCTTGGGAGGAAGGTCCGCACTTCGCAACGCGCCGAACCGCGTGGACCAATTCCTGCGATGGCAACGCGCTAGTCAGTTGCGGTCCTTTCACCCATCTCGCATCGCCCATCGGCAACGTTCGTATACGATCAGCCGCGGCACTCGTCCGTTACAAGGAGTAAGGACATCGGCACGGGTCGCACTGTTTGTCATGCTTCTTTGCTTGCCCGTCGTCCTCTCCATATTCGATGCCCATCCCAGTTCGTAATACCCCTGGTTTCTCCTGGTTCCCGCTCGGCGTCTCACGCAGTAGTCTGCCACCGACGCTAGGGTGCTCGTTTACTCGTAGCCCGTGCGGGCTGCTCATGACACAAGCGTTTTCGGGAGCTCTGGCCGTGGGACTCGCACGCTGCTTAGCAAAGTCGTAGTCCATCATCCAGCGCCGCACCAGCCGCTTCACGGTGAAATAGAAGTAGTACTCCTTGGGACGATACTCCTCCCCGCGCGCCGTTTTAACAACGTCGTACCTCTCCTCCGTGCACCACTCCGTGGGCTCGCCATCCGCCCCACGCTTCGTGGGCACGCCGCATACCTCTTGCACCCTCTTCCCCAGTTTTCCCTCCCCGTTTTGCCATGCGAAATTGCGGTGGAACTTGGGACACACGTGTATCGCATAGTCCCATACGCTCTCCGCACCGAGCGCCCGTCTCATGTGCCATAGCGATCCCGGCAGGTTGCAAGTATTGCCGCCCAGGAGCATCTTCAGGACTTTCAGGAAGGTGTCGAAATGGTCATCAGTCCACCTCTGTCGCCTTTTCATATCCATGAAGTACCATACGGCCTCCTGCACGGTCACCCCGTTCGGACTCGCCTTCCCGTGCGTGACCAGCGGTTGCGACTGCTTTCCTGCTGCTAGGTTTGGCACGTCCGTCACACACAACGTGATCGCGGGGTCGGGCTCAGGCTGCAGGGCCAGCACAATGCCCTGCACGGACTCCGTCGCGATACTGACTTCGGTATTCATTTCCACCAGCACTGCCAACTCCTGCTTACAATGGCAGTCACACCACCAGCGCTCCCCGTCATATTACTACGCTCTATCTCGCTCACGCATCGTTAGTGGGTTACAGGGGAAACATTTTGGTGCCAGTATGGGCAGGGCGGGTTGCATACCTCAAACAAGAAGTCTGGCAGATCAAGCATATCCTCTGTAGGCGTATTCATTTCTTCGTCCGCCACAAGGTGGGTCTTTTCCAGAGCTTCTACGACATCTTCCACAACGATGTCCTGGTTCTCCTTCGCCTCCTCCCAGTATTCCTTCTCAGCCGGGGAGGGCACCGATCCGCAGAACATTTCCCCAAATGCCATCAGGCCGGACATCAGCGTGCACTCCGGCAGCTGCTGCAGTGGGCAATTGAGATCCGCCGCCAACAGGTCCCTCATGTCGTGGTTAACCTGGTTACCGTTTGTCCCAGCGCCACCTACCAAGTTGCCGCTACGCCACCGATCAGTACGGCTTCTGGTGTCCGGTTCCTCCATCACCACGTCCTGCCCTTCATCACAACTGAGGAGGACGTCAGACGATCCAGTCTCCCCGTAGGGTGCCGGCACACCGCACACCCTGTTCCTGGCATCGAGCGCCACTCCAAGGCGGCGCATGCGTGCGAGAAGCACGTCTGACCTCCGTTCTGGCTCTTTGTGCCATTTCCCCGCCGTCGTCGTTGGCATCTGCAAGTCTTCTAAGGTGAAGACGGAACGGATGCTCTGCCTCTCTTTCACGATGTCCGACGTGCTGTGTGCTTGGCGCGCCAAGTCTAGTAGGCGTTGGTCGGACACGTGACTGCTATCCCAAGTGGTGGAGGGGGCGCTCGCTTCACCAGCAGCAGGTCGGGTGGCTGCTTGTCGGGGGGCTTCAGCTGTACCAGGGCGTCCGCCATCCTCGGGTGGCATTGCCTCCCGCCGGGGCTTGATGCGCCCTCTGTCGTCAATTGTGTACCCGAGGTCCGGCAGACGACCAGCGAGCTGATTGACCAGGTCGCGCTTCGCCATAGCTTGGTCCTTACCACGGGCAGATCGCGGGATCCAGCCATTATCCACACCAAACGTTGAAACTCTCGGACGTTCGCTTGCACCCATGGCCTTCAAGCGATCCTGAATACAGCGTCGTCGGGGAAGGAGAGTCCCTGAAAAATAGAGCAATGGAGGAAGGAGGGTGTTGGATACGAAAATAAAGGCATCAACATGCACCGCAAGTCCATGTGCCGTGCGTGCGCTGGCCACTCAGTTGATTCATGCATTGCACACATGCTGGCAGGGTGCGTGCGCGCCGTATGGTGGTATTATACACATGCAACATGCAACAGGTGCCGTGACGCAGGTGCACGAGGTGCCAGCACCGCTCTCAGCACCAGTGTTCACGGCTTAAGACGGAGTCCCATACCATATCGCAATTACAATATACCCGGTGTTACGGTGATTGACCCGAAGCAGCTTTCGGCATGGTTCATCACATCCACAAATAAACAGGTATAAGTTTGTTGGCTGTACCATCGGCGCGCATTCCACCGGGTACTAACTACAGTACTACTGCCTACACACTGTATACAACATGCCGTCTCAGCTTGCTTTAAGAGGTGCGCAGATCTGCCGCGCCGCATCTCTTCGGACTTCCGCGGCACATGTCTTCGTTTCGGGTGAAGCTTCAAATTCACACATCCTCGGCTGCAAGCCTGCGAAGGAAAGCGTGGGGCACATCTTGTATCAGCCCCCCCACCCACTCTCACCCTAAAACACCTGTAGGCCGACTTGATTCGAGGAATTGCCAACACACTAATAAAGAGAGTGAGTCACGCACCTGGTTGCAGTCCGCGGCTGTCGTCGTTGGCCGCTCGAAGCAGCCTCGGCCGCCAGGTCGAGGCGCAAGGCATCCAGGACCGTGGAACGCTTCTTTAGCAGCTCCGGCAGCTTGTCCATAGGCAACGCTTTTCCGGTAGAGGTGATGTACATGAGCCCCTCCTCGGAAACGTGCACATTCGGCACGGTGCGCACGTGCATCTTGGCAAGCTGATTCTTGTTCTCAGGGCGAGAGTCAAACTCGGCATGGAAGGGAGCGAACTCCATGTACACCGCGGCTACTTTTACGGGGAGGTGGCTGCCGTCATCGTGCCCCGCCACCATGAAGTAGTAATCATGGTCGCTTGACCATTCGTCGTTGGTGAGGGCATGCACTGATCGGCCAATTGAGCCGGAGAGGACACCGCCCGCGTGCTCCATTTCGAACATTGCTCCGTACACGTTGTCCGCCCACGCGATCCCTTTACACTTCCCGTCCAAGGACTTCTTCATCTCCTTGGTCCACTTCGTTACATCAGCATCTTTGGGGAGGTCCTTAACACGGTTCTTCTTAGCGCGTTCGAGGGCCTTCAGCCGTATGTTCTCAATCAGCTCGGGCATGCCTTGCCCGGACACCTGCACCTGGCGACTGTCGGCTGGAGGGGCGCTGGCTGTGCGTGTGGCCCCTGCAGAAGACGCCGTCCGCGCCTTGCTCTGTCGCGGAGGGACTGTAGGGGGGGCGTTGCGCTTTTTACTGATTGCCTGCTGGAGGAGGGACATGGCAGCGTTGGCCGCCACCCGTGTCTTCAAGGCAACCGTGAGCGCTGAGTTCATCGGTTTCTCCAGCACCGGTGGCAAGTGCTTGTAAGCGCCGAATGTGTAAGGCTGCGGCAATGTTTCCAGCACGTTCTTGTAAGTAATTGCTTGGAGCTTGCCATCCGCGGCCAGACGTTGCATGTGCTCCAGAAGACGCTCGTCGGATACTTCGTTCAGCAATTTCAGCCCTGCTAGCGCTGCCGGCGTGGAGTCGGCCGCGCTCAGGGCGTTTATTTGCAACTGTCTTGCCGCTTCGAGCATAGGTTTCATCCTGTCTTGGTTCCTCTGCATCGTGACTCTCCTGCTGCGCTCAAACTCTGGGGTCTGTACAGGTGATGGGTTGTTAGCGGGGGCCTGTGGGCCACTGTCGGAAGGCTTCTCTTGGAAAACCACCGGACCGTGGCTCAGCGGGGACACCGCGGGTTCCGCGGGAGGGGCAGATTGCAGGCAGTCCCGTGCAAGGACACCCTGCTTTGCTGCTTCAACGGCGCGCTGCGGCTGTTGCTGGACCCCTTCCTTCTTGGCGGTCGGTTGCCAGGATTGCACGGTGGACGCGGCCTGCACCAAGCTGGGAATCGAGGGAGGTTCTTGGGGTGGGAATGCCAGATCAACGGTGGCAATCTGTGGGGGGCGCCCTGGCTGGAGGGGGCGGCAATAGCGTACTCGCCGGCGCCTGGGCCAACGTCCCGGTTTCCGCTGGCCACAGCAGCGTCAACAGGTCTGCGACGTGCTGCATCCACGGGTACTCGGGATTGACATTGGCCTGGTACCGGGGGGCTGGTGACACATGTACCGTCCGGGAAACCGTGTCCACCATGAACCATGGGCAGTGTGCACGAAGTTCCTGTGTGACATTTCCGATAAACACCGCCGGCCTTGCTGGCCCTGTTGGACGTGGGGCCGCGGCCTGCACGGCTTCAGACGGGGCAGTGCTCGGTGGCGCTAGGGCTCGCACAGCAGTAGGTGGGGGCGCGTCGTTCGTGACATGAACTAGGGCTGTACTCCGTGACGCCGGGGCTGGCGCTGTTGGAGGAGGGGGCGGTTCGCTATTGACGGGCAGGTTCGGGCCGGTCCCCTGACATGCCTTCTTCCACAATTCGGGGAACCGGGCCTTGATAGCAGCGATCTCCTTCTCGGTAGGGAACGCGAGGGTGGTATGCCCCAACTGACTGTTCTTGGCTGGTTTGCACGAAGCGGTAGACGGTTGTCAGGTGCTGTAAAATCTTGGGTTCGCACTTTTCACATGGGGACGCCGGGTCGGGGGAATCCGCGATGCACTTGCCCTGGGATGAGCAGTGCCTAACCCAGGTTAGGACGTTGTGATTTTTCAGGTTTTGTTTCAGCCATATCTCTAGCTGCGCGATCACCTGCTCCTTCGCCTCGTTCTTCCCCTGGCTTTCTGGCATGGTCCTCAAAACGTGGAACCCAGATGCGTTCGCGTATATGGTATCGCGTAAGACCGTGTAGTTGGCCGCCTGCCACTCGGGGCATTTGCCGTTATGGGCAAACGCGCCGGTGGCCAAAACGAGCCCAATCGGTACTTGCTTGATGGCCTGCCTATAATTCTCCAGAAGACCGACGGGGAGATTTGTTGCGCCTAAGGAAACGGTTGAATGCCAAAACTCATGACTTTTCCGTTTGCGTTTCTGTATACAAAACCCGGCCCCCGCCCCCTCTACCGCCGATACTTCGCTTGAGGGTGCCCCATCGTCGAGCTCTAGGTGATTTCACGGAAAGGAGTGAGCGCCGATTGTAAACGGCGGTTGCATTCAAAGCACGCGGACGTGCTACACGGTCCGCGCGTGAGCAGAGTGATATTACGATGCGCGCAAGACATCAATCGCTCCCGGAACATCATCGAGTAGGCAGCACACGGCCTCCAGGCAAATGGAGATCAATATTATTCATATAAAAGTGTTTTGTTACAGCTAGATAGGTAACCACTGATGAGGGGTTGGCAGAGGAGTTGTCCGCTATATCCGGCACGCCACAATGGTAGACTGTAACTACTATGCTTCTATGAGATCCATACTCCGCCGTCCAGCGCAGGGCGGAGGGCCTTCCACGTACACTCTGGCCTGTGGCTTCTCCAATGAGCACGCTGGCAGATAGGGCCACAGTACGCTACACGGCGGCACGGGCACCTCTTCCGATTAGCAGGCAGCTGGCCGCACGTGGCACGGCATGAAGGACGAGACGACCATTCCCCGCGTGCCCAGAGCCAGGAATAACTAACCCACTGAGCTTTCGCCAGCGCCTTACACTCCCGGTGGTGGGTAGATTCCCAGTGTGCTCTCTGACACTCCTCGCCGCAATACACCGCGGAGAGACACTTGCTGCACTTGTACAACTTCCGTCCGCCGACAACAGCCCGCCGGTCCGCCCCACATTGCGCACAGGGATCCCGTTTCTTTCCGTTGCGCGATGCCACAGCAGGCTGTGAACACTTTTCCTCCATGTGCAGTATCGTGCGCCAACACTTGTGCGCGCGCGATTGCGCGTCCGCCCTCGATCCAAGCCCAACATCCGCACGAAACATCGCATACCGGTAGTACCACGGATACAGTCCTCCGTGCGCGTTTTCCGAGCGCACGCTCGACAGTCGAAATGTCACCAACGGTGCAAACTGCGAAACATTGCATCCCGTGCTTACCATTACCGGTTCGAACGGGTTCCCCGAGGTATCCGACAACACGAGGATCTCCCCCGCACCTTCCAAACCACCCACCCCTGGAAGACACCCCACGAACTCCATGACAGTAACCGAAGGGAAATGACCGGTTTTCCAACTTTTGCGCGACCACCGAGGGTACAACACACCGCACACAATGATGTTTCCATATCTCTCACCCTGCATGCGCCAATCGTGTACAAACCGGAATATCGTGCGCACCGTGGTCAGCACAAGGGCCAGGAACAACCCTTGCCGACATGGGAGGAGCCCCTCGCAAGAACACACCGTGCCCACACGCGGTCCCAACATAAGGCGCGCGGCGTTATCAGGTCCCAACCTAGGCGGGACGTTCAACAGGTACCTCTCCGCAGTTTCTAGGGCTGCGTTTTGTGTGCGCAGAAGCCCCCATCTGTTAATTGGCATCCCACGTGTGTCCAACCACGTGTGTCCGTTGTCCAACCACGTGTGTCCGTTGTCCAACCACGTGTGTCCGTGAAACAGGAGTGTCATGTGGTTCCCCACCGCGCCACGTGCAAGGCGCATTCGGCGGATTCTGACGAACGTTCGGCCGACTCGCTGCAAGTATGTTGTCATATCAACCCAAAGGCGTGTGTCGTCCGAATTGGATGCAATCGCGGAGATCATGCACGGATCCTACATCACACCCCAGCGCGAGCGGGTAAATTCAATGCAATACAGCGGGTCCGAAGTTTTATCATAACGAAGTTTTATCACCGCAAAACCATGACATCCGTGTGCACAGGGATATTACGAATCACGCAAGACATCAATCCATCGCTACCGGAACATCATGGAGTAGGCAGCACACGGCCACCAGGCAAATGGAGATTACTATATATCTTCATATAAAAGTGTTTTGTTACAGCTAGATAGGGGGGCGGTCCTCCTAAGTGGTAAGATGCCAGTCTGCTGCTCTAAAGGCCCGGTCGAGTTCCCTGGCTATTGTCGGCCGTCGTCTTCCACGCACACTCTGGCTTGTGGCTTCTCCAGTGAG
>LGRX02010636.1:0-43235 GCA_001247695.2 Cymbomonas tetramitiformis
TGTATACATTCCGTTGGTCGGGTTTTCCGATCGAACGCGATGAAATTCGCGATCTCGAAACTCAGATTTAGGCCTGAAAACCTTGCGCAGCTCCAGAAGCGCTCTGCAAACTTGCTTGAACGGTGCTGTTCAGCACCTTTTTCAAGGATATATCACTGATATGTTATTCTATCTTGAACATTTTTGTATATTAGAACATGTTCCTGAACATGCGAACATGAGGTTTGTGCGTGCCTGGAAACTCTGAGGTTCGCTACGTGAAGATCTGAACGCGATTTTCCAAGAGGGGTTTTCCGGTTTTGAGGCTCCTCCCTGAAAATTTTTCATCGGTCTTAGGCGTTTGATTGCCCTTGATTGCCCTCGGTTTATTGTTCCTTGGGGTCTGTTTTAAGGTAAAATTTATCATAAGATGAGCCCGCACGGTGTCTACGTGCGTGAACGCGACGATCCCGGCTTGTGCTCAAAGCGGGCACAAGCCGGTATCGGCAACCATCCGCATAGATGGCAAGGCATACGAACGTACGTTAAGTTGCAGCACCTTCAAGAAATTGATACTGCGCAACTTGTGTACGTCGCACCCACTTTCTTAGCAAAATTGCATGACTCAATGTGTGAACCCGTACTATTCCTTGAGCCGGAAGTATGGGATCACACCCGAATCGCGCTAAACTCAACCTCCATACGCACTGGGAGCATATATATGTAAGGGATATATATCCCTAGCTCATATATGCTCTCAGTGAGTGAAGACTTCTTCCACAGATGCCTGCGCAGGAATCATCAATTTGCTGGAAAAATTAGGTCTAAATAGTAAAAGTCAACGGAACGGTCAACGCTCGTAGCGGTCGATCCAATGGTCCAAATCCAATTCCGAGACCAGTTTTCCGGGGTGCCGTACCCCACTCTATATCCTTAGCCGCGAGGAAATCTTCATCTGAGCAATTTAACATCGACCAGCGGAACGTATACTGTGGACACTGTTCCTTGTTTTCGTCGTAACAACTAACATTATTGAACCAGGTTTTCGGGCTCTGGGTTTCCCTGAAAGCGCAAGTAAGACACAGCTCGCATTATGGCAGACAATCCCGCAGCTAAAAATCCAAATGATTTCCTCAAGACGATTCGAGGTCGTCCTGTAGTCGTGAAGCTAAACTCTGGCGTGGATTACCGAGGTGATCGTAGATCTCAGCCTTTTCAGGGCCGGCTGAATTTCCACCTTGCTCTGTGAGGCGTTTTGTCTTTAAAGAAAATACGCATGTTCAGTATTTTTGTGACGTTTATCAAGCTATTATTTTATGCCTTGATATTGTGAAACTGCTCTTTGTTTTCAGCTAAGCTAAGTGTTTGTCACTTTTAGGAATTCTTGCTTGTCTTGACGGTTACATGAACATCGCTATGGAGCAAACTGAGGTTCGATTTGATCGTTTTTTTTCTTTCTTGCTTGTCTGTGAAATTGTTGCACGTTTTCACGAACATTACTGCACTATGATTTCACTATTTTCTTAGCCCCCACCTCTTCACAAATATAGGAGTACGTGAATGGGCAACTGAAAAATAAGTATGGCGACGCGTTTATCCGCGGGAATAACGGTAAGCCTCTTGAATTTAAATAAATATTTCATTGTCACCCTGGGACGCTTTCCTCTGGCTTTCTGCTGGTACGTTTGGTTCAACCGAGAACCAACTTTTTAATGCGATCGATCGTTTCAGTTTTTTCTTCGACTTTACGGAGAAGAAAGCCTTTAATCACTTTTAGCTTCTTTACGGATCGTGCATATGGGTAGATTTTACTGTGATATCGCACGCAACGAATTCAGCACCGTATGAAACCGAAGGCGCGCCAATGCAGCGCGCTAGTTCTTCGTTGGATGGAAGCACTGGTTATAATAACTTTGTCGGATTCTGTCTAACAAAGGGAAGAACTGCCTACGCTCTTCCAGTTTTGAGGTTGAATCCTGAGCGCTGTGTCTTCCCGCTCGTGACAACCTCAGATTGATGTGTCTTTCACTCCTCGTTCCAATTCGTAAGTTACAGACGATTCGTTCGACACGCCTTCCTGCAGTATATGTGAACAGTGCAATTGGTTGCTGTCGCGTCATTTCTTGCTATCCACGGTTCTCGGCGATAGCTAAATCACGTCCAACCAGTTCTTCCAACGCGGCACCTCTGCTTCGCCGTGTAGTATCCCCTTCCCCTCAGCTATTCTGTGACACGTTGCTCTGGATTCCTTCGTACCTCGGTTCGCTGAAGCGCATGACTGGAAGGTAATCAGGCTTGACGTGATTGCGGATTGTGGTGTATTTCGCAGTATTGTACATTAGTACTCAAAAACCTCGTTGAGGCCAACTTCTGATCGTTGCATAGCGAAGAGCCGGAAGTGGTCTGTCATTTCGTAACTCAACCTGACGAACAACAAGCTCACAGATGCTGCTTTGAACTGTGCAAGGCGTCAACGTCAGCTTGAGCTTCAAATACGGCGTGCTGATTGCATAGGCGAACAGTGATCTCAGTTGAAGATTTGTAGTTGAGGGTGAGGTTAACGCTGCTGTGTCTTGAACAAGGCTGCACAGAATCA
Organism: Cymbomonas tetramitiformis; assembly: GCA_001247695.2. Lineage (NCBI taxonomy): Eukaryota > Viridiplantae > Chlorophyta > Pyramimonadophyceae > Pyramimonadales > Pyramimonadaceae > Cymbomonas > Cymbomonas tetramitiformis. Next base: position 2,576 of record LGRX02010636.1, read on the forward strand.
GCTCGGATTGAAGTTGCCCTCCGAAAACACCCTCACCTGTTACGTGCTAGTCAGTTTTTTTTTGCTAGATGCAAAGCACGCTGAACTCGAAATTCAGAACTTCTTCACCAACCGTATGTTATCATTTGACCTCGCCCATTCATATTGTATGCCAAAGCTCTTGAGGCGGTTTGTCGTGTACCGGGTGGTCGCCAGTAATGGTCAATAAATGGTCTTTCTGTGGCTTCACGCAATATGCACACTAGTACCGCTCAGGTCAATTTTCCAAAAATGCGAACAGTTCCCAAGCGACTTGTGGGAGTGGACGTTTTCTTGATCTGAGCACGTTTCCCTCCACCGCCTGCTGCGTGATCCAGAAAAAGGTTACTCCAGTCGTACTATTCTGTTCATGAATAAAAAGCTGAACACCATTTCCCAGAGGTGCACAGAGGGGACAGTTTCGCAGGCTTCCAGGCCACCTCGTAGCCATGGTACCTGAAGCTCGAACTACGACTGCACTGGTGCACTCAGGTCTATGACGGTCTGCCCAGCTCCAGTTTCCAGTTTTCCTCGTTGTCTAGTTGCTTTCAACATCGTAACTATATGGCAGCTCTGGCTTCCGGAAATACATCTGGTGTTCTTGACCTTCCAACTTTCACACTCTGCACCACTTGGATGCACAAATGTGACTCACGACCCAACACTTTCCATGTGGGCTCTCGCGTTTGACTCGTGCTCGAACACTGTCCCTGTTCACTGCACGTGTTTCTCCCTCATAATCGAGTGTGTTCGATGTCTGTTCAAGCTTTCGATGGGTACTGAGTGCAAACCCTGTATCAACACGGATACTGCCTCTGACAAACCGGAATCGGCTTCTTTTGTCTGACAATAGTAGCAAAGCATATCAACTCAAAATTATTCGATCCGATCTCTGTTTCAGTCCTGATCTTTGCTTGTCGTCAGTAAAATTCGAGATGTTCAGGAGTATCGTTTCTAAAAGTGAAAGACAATAGCATGGAACGTGGAAGGTTTAGCCTACTCAACAGACTGACCGAAAAGTCTCTACTTGATATGCTTGGGAAACTGACACGGTCGACTGTGCATCCCCCAAAACCCGACAGGCAACCTGGCGAAAAGGTGTCTGGTCAGTGAAGGCTGTCTGGTGAAAGGCAGTGAAGAGTGACAAAGGCTCGTGAATTTCCAGCTCTTCAAGACAGGCTGACAGGGCTCGGCTTCGTTGCCACGGTCGTTTGGATTGGAAGGCGTGTAGATGCACAAACCAGACGACGGCCAGCGGGCAGCTCGGGTCAAATTCACAGCTCTTTCGGGCCAGCGGAAAGGGCAAAACTCAGCACTCAGGTCGCGCTGACCAACCCGCTTGGGAATGCCCAGAGGCGAGAGCACTCAGGCGGGTAGACGCTCTTAGGGTATGCACCAGTCGGTGTTGGCCGAGGTAACCGGGCAAAAGGCCTTCGCGAATCCATGCCATATCGGCAACAGTCGAGTGGCGTGAATTCACCCGCCGGTGATATGAGCCGGCGAGCGTGGGGATGCACACCAAAAACAGCGCAGAGCCCGCGAGGAAGGAACGGCCGTCTTGCTAGCTTCGCAGAATTCACCGAAGACGAAGCGTCGAAGGTTTGGTGTGACAACGGTGGGCTGGGGAGAAAGTGCTGAATTCTGCCGTATCGGATATTAGGGCTGATAAGCGAGCCCTCAGTATATTGATATAAAGCTGGTGTTTATTGAACAGTAAACACACATGCAACGTATGAGCGGGTGATGAGTGCAGGCTTCAACAGAAGATACTGCTCTAGCTCAATGCTAGCTCATCTTAACCAGATGTCTCCCATCGCATAGATGGTACCGCCATTGGGTTGTGAACCCGAGACATTGGTTGAACAACCAGTATAGGCAGAACGAATGATGCGTTCGCCCTAATATACTGCGCATGCTTGTTCCGCACATGCTAGAAGCGAAGATGATGTCTTGTTTGTTACTTCAAGATTGTATCTTGCTTTGCCATCTTCGAGTTCGACATACGAACTCTCGATGACAGGTGTCATTCAAGTCTTTCCTTGAATAATGACAGATGATGTGACTTATCATCTGACGACATGTACAGTCATAGTCGACCGTACTGACGACTGTCTGTCATTATAATATATGACATGACTCGACATGACACGACATGGTATGACATGTCTGACATGTATGACACGTATGACATGTATGACACATATGTCATCGGTCATGACCCTGACAGATCTCCCCTCTTAAAAGAGTTGTGACCTCACAACGGGCATACCTTTGTATATGTCTTTGATGTCATTGTTGTTGTTGCTTCTGCTGGTACCAGTCTTCTTACACCGATTTGAGGCGTCCCTCATGGTGTTTTTAGGTTATTGGGGGGAACTGAGTCCACTTTAGTCCCTCACCTTAGCATGATGCCTTATAGGCTAATGCCTTACAGTTCTTAGGATGTAGCCCCCTTTGAATTGCGTATCGTATTTCAGAGTGACGTTTCAAGGTTCAATGAATTGCGTTTCGTGATACAGATTGACGCTGGATTACTGATTGATCCACACGTATCGTGCGTCAGAGTGACGATTCAAAGTATCCGAGGTGTACGTTACGGATTATTGCGCTAGCCGTCGTCGCTTTAGCGAACGATGATCCCACGATTTAACGATTTATAATCGCACGATTCTCGGCCTTATATATACAACTGATCGTTTGCTGTTCGTTTCCACAGTTGTTATATATTATGCACCCAACCCTTCCTCCCCTCTTGAAGCAACTTCGGAGGTTCACAGGCGGTCATGGGGAGCCCTTTGGATGTTTCCGGAGTTATTTCACCGGGGGCTTGTTTTAATGCAAACAGAGTGGCCCTGCTTAACGGGATTGGACTTATAATCCTTTACCCGGTCTGCTCACTCTTGATTATTGGTCCAGTACGCACGCTTTGACGAACATCTATCGCGATGAGTGAGAATGGATTCGCCACGTACTAATGTGAAATTTATTTTAGTTATGTTTGTCAGGCATAACTTAGGATCACAACTCCGTCTACCTCAGTCGATGTCTCCGGTAGCTTCGGATGACTGGCCACAGAATCCGATGACTAACCACGGTCTTGGCAAAGGTAGCATTAGCAGTTTTTCACAGATATTGGTACCCGCATATGCGTATCTGTGTAAGGGTATGATTTATACAAGGCTCACTACACCTTAGCAAGGAAGGATCAATTCCTGCTCCTGTCATATCAATTTGATGCAGGGTAAAAATGTTAGGGATGTAACCCTGCAGTTCTCGGGATGCAGCCCTGCAGTTTTTGGGATGCAGCCCTGCAGTTTTTGGGATGCAGCCCTGCAGTTCTTGGGATGCAGCCCTGATATATAAACGACCGATCGACGAAAACCCTTTAGGTACATGTTTCCACGGCCTGATTATTATTTGGTCGGCAATTATTGGCAAAAGTCATCGGCTATCAGCTTTTGACTCAGAAGCCACAATGTTATAGAAGCTGCGACCTATTGTAACCATATGCGGCAGTTATGCCTTCAGCATACGTAGACAATATGCTTATGTGGAACTTATAATCCCACTTAAGTTGCATCATGATAAATTTATCCAGGTGTTAACAAGTGTTCAGGATTTGATAAGGGGTTGACGCCCCACAGGCCAAGGGTCACTATCTCGTAAGGCTCGCCTCAAGTGTGCGGCTTTGAGGATCAGCGTCCTGGCGAGGCACAGTCATGATGCTTCCTAGTCCATAATGGAGCTGGAAATGAGAATGCTCAAGATATCCGAAGACAGGAAGGCTTTTGGTTGGCCAGAGCTGCTGTCTAGATGCTTAACCTCGATGGGATTGCATTCGGATACAAACTGTGCAACCATGCATGTGACTTATGCATTGGTGTATGACTTTGATGAATTGTCTCTTGTCATGAATCTGGAAGGAATGACGAGCAAATAGCTAGAGTGGCGGATCTCACTCACTCGGCTTTGCTGTTATGGAATTCGATGCCTGATGGCACAAAGGGCAATCCTTTGCTCAGATGCTTTCCTTAAGACATTGGCAACAACTTGTGTGCCAGCTTCTCTAGATTTGGGGAGAAACCATGGATCAACAATTCTGCTGGATTCAGTGACCCGTAGGTCATAACTTATCTGACTCCCGTTAGCTGTACCAGTACTCGTACAGTACTAGGTGACAGATCCCTAGGTCACAGACACCATATATTCGTTTTATCTCTATAATCAGTTTACACTTGTATGAAAGATATTCAGTGACCGTCCCGATATAATACGTTATATTATATCTCACAGGTTATGGGGTATTACCCCGCTTTTATCACTGCTGACTTTGCCATGAGTGGCTAAGTTTTTTCCGCTTGGCGGGGCGTTGGGGCCTCGCGAGGTGTTGAATTGGCCACTTTAGGGCGTGCGGTTTGCGCCATGTTGCGGTGAGATTTCGAGTTGGGACTTTCGGCAACTTCTTCGAGTGTCCGCGTTGGATTTTGTTTTAGACTGAGCTTGATCACCTTTGTCAACATCTCCTTGGCCGTCGCGTGTTCGACTTCGTTGATTTCGTTCGACCCCTTCTTCTCCTTACTCCGCAGCTGCATTACGGTCGCCCGCCACCTTACAATTTGCACCTCGCCTTTCCCCCAACCCCCCTCCTGTAGGAATTTATTCTGATGACTTCATCCTCAGTTGGAACACCGGCCATGGGCGCTCGGATGCGCCTGGATTCAATCTTTGCTAGGAACGTGGGTGCTCGCTACAAGAGCACCCCGCAGTCAGCGCATGTTGCGCTCGCTGCTGCTGATAGAACACGCGGCAATGCCGTTTTACAATCGTCTTGGGACATTGACGTTGTGAAGCGTGTTGCGAAGGACACCTTAGGTACTAAGGCGTCCTCATTTTCCGGAAGTGAGCCTCATCGACAACTTCTTTGGGATTCATTGGTTACTGCCTTGGAGTCCTCGTTTGTCAACAAGGACAGCGCCAACGAGGACATCTTTGACCTCGTGGACGTCACCAAGGAGGTTCACCCGATCTTCAACGACATTTTACTTCGTGCGTTGGTCTCTTTGACAACGCCACACTCTCCAGCTCGAAGGTGGGTTGACGCTTCCGCTCGGATTTCTCCGCGCGACGGTAAGCGTGCACTCCTGGAGATCACCAAGCGGCTGCTGCCGCCTGGGCATCGGCCGCTCCGCCACCATGAAGAACTCTTAAGCATTTCTTTTGGTTCTTCTAATGACCCTGAGCCCTTGGTTGCACAATTTGACGAATGCCTTAAAGCTATCGCGGCTAGCGGAGCGGGTCCCCTGGATGACGAAGCAGCCAAAAGGCAGCTCCTGGCAGCGCTGGACGCTGACTTCTACAAGGAAGTGATCACCCCGCTCCGCCTGGACACCGAGTTGGCGAAAGTGAGCATCGAGGAGGTGTACACTCACGTTCTAGAGGTGTGGTGGAGTGCGAACCCTAATGGCCCTCCCACCCGCCCCAAGACAGCCGCGCCTGTCCCGACGCACACGCCTCTCGGGTTGGCTTACGCAGGTGATGGGCAGGGTGACATCTCAGACTTCCTAGAGGAGTTTGCTCGTATCATTGGTGAGGCCTCTACCCTACTCGCCTCCCTCCATCATGACGAGCGCGGAATTGCACCCGACACACCGCCGCCGCGGAGTGATTTTTCCCGTAGGCATGGGGGCGGTGGTGTAAAATTTCCACCGTCCAAGTGGCGCGACGAACGAAACCGTCGGACCGACGGTAAGTTTCACGGACGTAATCGTCACGTGGGATGGAAGCAACGCTTCGCGGCATCCCCGCTCCCGAAGGGCGGGAATTGGCCTCAAGGCATGAAGCCGCAGGGTGCTAGGAGCATTTCTTTTCACTCCGCATCCTCGGCCTTCGTTCAGGAGTGCCCCCTCTGCCCTGGGCACTTTCATGACACGGCACGTTGCCCTGAGGTGTGTGGTTCGTGCGATGTGGACCTACGGGATGCCGCCATGGACCTAGACGAGGTCGTTTCGGCCTTTCAAACCGCCTTCGACAACGAGAACGACGAAGAGTTCGCTGACTTGTGCCATGAGCACGAACAGCCGCTGGTGCGTACCGATCCTGAGCCTTTCACCTACCCGGTACGGCACGACGTGGGATTGCGTGCACACTATGCGGGCTTGGGTCATGGTGCTTCGGGCGCCGGCATGGGAGATGTGCTGTCAGATGCACGGGGAGTACTCGAGTCCCTGCGGTCTGCGGCTACGGCTGCACAGGTCGGTGGTGCTACCACAGCTGGTAAGCAACCACCACTGCACATCGGCACTTTGTCTGTGCCGCAGGTGGTGTGCGATGCGCAACCACCACCTGCCAATCGCGAGATCGACGCTGGACTTTACCCCGTTTCGGCATCGGACCCCGCTTCTTTCGATTCTCCTTTCGAGGAACCGCTACGAGTGTCTTTTATGGACCGGGTGATGCCCGGATGCCCTGACCCTTCCCTTCATTTGTGTTCAATTGAGCCTTCTCACGGCTCGATTCACCCGAAAGAGCTTTCCGTGATCGACGATGACGACGGCTCCGACAGTTATTCCTTTTCCGGAGACGAGATTCCCTCGGCCCCACCGGCTACACGGTCACGTGTCGGTGTGGCAACATTGCCGAGGGTCTTCTCTCTTGCATCTCTAGCCCTGCCCGCGCTCATGTGTCTTGCATGTGTGTCAGCGGTTCAGGGTTCGGTGGTGCTCGATCGAGCCCCTGAATTCACCGCAGCGGTACATCCCACTGGGGTGACTGCCAACAGTCTGCCTGCCTTGCCGTACTGTTTTACTTTCGGCATTTCTTTTCCATCTTTGGTTTCGGCAGGTTTGAATTCTGATTTTCAATTTTCGGAATTTCTGATTTTGCTCTACGAGTCTTTTCCTGCCTCTGGTTTCTGGTCTTGGCTTCTGGACTATGGTTCTGGCTTCTGGTTCTGGACACTGGTCTCTGGACTCTGGTTCTGGATTATGACTTCTGGACTCTGGTTCTGGTTGAACTTCTTTGACGCTGGCAACTTCTTCAACTCTGGTGAACTCTGCAACTTTGTAGACCACTTTCAAAGTGGCTGAGTATCTGCGAAATTGAGCTGTAGGAACTTTGCTTGCAAGCAGTATCCTAGCAGCAGTTTTAGCAAGGGACCGCCCTGGCTAAAGCACAGGCCTCCCTCTAGCAGTTTCCAGCTCCTAGCTGTTTGTTGTTTCGGAACAATTTGCTTTGTCTGTGCTCCGATCTCTGCCACCTGTAACAGCACTATGTACAGTCACAGGGTGGTGTGCTGGATTCAGTGACCCGTAGGTCATAACTTATCTGACTCCCGTTAGCTGTACCAGTACTCGTACAGTACTAGGTGACAGATCCCTAGGTCACAGGCACCATATATTCGTTTTATCTCTATAATCAGTTTACACTTGTATGAAAGATATTCAGTGACCGTCCCGATATAATACGTTATATTATATCTCACAAATTCATCAATCAAAACACATGTTACCAAGGTTGATTCAACGATTCCTTCTACTCTTGAATTTCGACAATCAGCATCTTAGGCTGTTGACGTCAAAGTGATGGTCGTAAGCTTACAATATAGCTTATTCACATTTGAAAAACCATCGTTCTCCAATGTCAGTGCCCTTCATATAATATGATAGAGCCGGAGAAATATGCATCTATGATTTCTTCATAATGAACTTCATGTATCAGTAAGTCAAATAAGACTTCATTTGATGTTTCAATCGGCATGATGTACCGTGTCATCAACTTTATGGCTGCTATATACAGATGCTGGAACTTTTGATAAGATTTTTAATCTTCCAAGCAAAATCACAATGATGTAAATCAATATGTGGCAAGCAGCTGTATGAAGAATGAATGAATCTATACTCCTTCCTCCCCCTTTTAAAAAGAGGTGTATCAAACCAATCAGATGGTGATGGAGAATGCTATTCAATCATTATGTTATGTGAAAATGGTCTCAGTAATCAGACTGAGATTACTTATCGAATGCTTTCGAGGTAACAATGTCAATATGAACACCGATTCTCTCTACGTCATACCGGCAATATGCCTGACGTTTTTGAATGTGGCAAATGCCAGATGATGTCAAATATCCAATGTCAATTCACTATGAATTAATATGCAGTTTTTGGGTTGCAGCCCACATACATTGTCAGTTCAGGGTCACTATAGTGTGCCCAACTTAGACAATGGTGTGCCCAACTTAGACAATGGTGTGCCCAACTTAGACAATGGTGTGCCCAACTTAGACAATGTTTCTGGATAATGATTGTCATAATGAACAACGGAATCAGTGATGGTACCGAAGTTAACTTTGGTATCGAAGCTAATGGAGAGTCAATTAAGAAGTGTCTGTAATGACAACAACTTACTACGAGTTGTATTTTCGTAGTTGATGGATGGCTGACATGTCATTTCATTATGATTAGGACATGGCATTGCCTAGTGATATGTGTATATTCTTCAGTACATGATCACTTATCTCAATGGTGCCCATTTTATTTTTGGGCAAACACTATTCAGAGACTTGTTATGATAAAGAAGTATGAATGATGAATGTGTCATTTCAATCCGATAGAATTGTGACTTGTTGATGACTATAAAATTTCTGTCACTTTCCAGAATGAGGATGAACTGCGCTTGGAAACCGTATGCAGATTGCGGGTTCAAGTCCCGACATGGCTTTTCCAAGACTTCGTGGCCTAATGGACGAGGCAACAAATTTCTAAACATTCCAGAATGAGCTTTCAAAGAGTCTTTATTCCTCAATGAAGCATGTTTGTCTTATGTGCCAAAATGATATGAAACCACAAATATGGTGTCAATCTATATGTGGATGGTTTATACCATTGTATGCTATTCCACAAATAAGTAGTGATGTCAGAATATAAACTTTGGACAATTGCAACTCAGTACAAACCCGAGTGCATTCAAGTCCACTTGTAAACTCAGAATCTGAATCTAATGTACTTTTTATATGCACAGGATAGAACATATTTTCTATGTGATTCTGGATTCAGGAACTAGAGTCAATGTAAAACTCTTTTCCTATTTCAGACGATGAAACCTTTATTCCCTTAGGTGCAATACCTTATTGTAAGGAATAGTCATTTTCAATACAAGTTTCAATCGATTTTCTCAAATCTGTCACTTTTATGATGATCAGATTGGTCAACTTTACAGCATAACCACTTCCCTCGCTGAAGGAGATGACTCCCATCATAGGGCGGTATATTGGCTGTTTTCATATGACACATGGAAAACATGAATAACTCTTGGAGAATTTCGGGATAAACATCCTGAATTGGTTGTGCTTGATTGCTCTATGCCCAAGAGTGACCGAAGAGATTACTTGCCATCTTTTAGCCATATGGCGTAGAGGCTGCTTAACAACGGTTGGGTCATAAGCTGGATAGCTATGTTAGCTATGTTGGAGGCTGAATAGCCATGATTTCACAGATTCTGTCCTCCATGATAGACCTTTGAGAAATGGTGTCTGATGAATCAATACTTTTGACAACAACTCAACCTTTAGGTATGATGAAGAGCTGATGATCTTTGCTGCAATGCAATTGTTTGATGCGTACCACTGAAATGCCTTGTGATATAATAATCTCACTGCATAGGCTTTGTTCAATGGCGGTATGATCAGATATGTAATGATCCATGAATACAAGATGGTTGGTATGGCTCATTCAGCAGGCATGATTACCTCAAAGAGATGCCAATACACGGATACATTTCAAGACATAAGGGCAATAGGCTTATTATGTAGCCTTCAAAGGCAGTTAGCATTTATGCTGCATTGGTCAGCTCAGTGGCTTTGACCTATCTAGGTGTTGTACTCAGGCCGTAGCCTGCATATTGCATTGAGTAATCTTGACACCTTTAATGATCCAATCAGATGATATATATGAAATATCAAGAATGGTTGCCCTTTTTCAATGATCATCGGTGGCAGAGGCTATAGTGCTTGCACCGTGTCAATATACAATTCTAGTCTGGATATATGCTAGACCAGAGGTATACAATGTCTAGGTCTTCAAAATCAAGCTCATATGTATGTCATGGCTGATGACCTTAGAAATGTTTGATACATATATGTGTCAACTTCATGGAGTTCTGCATGGTTTGACTGTATATAGTCAGGCTTACCAAAACAAAAACGATGATGCAACTTAATTGTTTTATTATTTGTCTTTATTATTTATTTGGGTTTTGGTTGTATTTTTAGCTTATCATCTTCCCCCCTCAAGGAAGTGTATTGCTAGGCGGTTGTCAAGCGCCGTTTAAATACAACAGAGGTCCGACCTCTATGTGATGACGTGGAAGCTTTCTATGAAGCTGGATAGCAGTTCTTGGGTTGCAGCCCATTGCACCGAAGGTGCATCGCAGTCTTTGGGATGCAGCCCGAATTCACGTCATCAGCGTGGGTCATATAATGCCCATGCATGTGCTGCATAAAATACAACACTACCCTCCAGCGGCGAAGTGGTTTTCTATTACCATCATCGTATGCTGTGGGATATCAAATATATGATCAGAGAGCATGGTAATGTATGTACCATGTTTGTCAATATCGGAGAGACTGTGTCTTCTTTAAAATCCTTTGACTATATGGTGTTGTACTGATGTCACACCTTCTCTCTGAGCGATTTATTGATTTCAGATGTGATGTCGTGGCAGTCAACCTTGTCCGCTTGTACCGGAGGTTGTATAAATTGTGTCCACGTCATTGGCACGAGTCATATTGTGTCCATGCATACGCGATCTCAGCGCAGGTCACGATACAGTGCCCGAGCATACGCGATTTTAGCGTAGGTCACATTGTGCCTCTATTTATTACATCTGAGAATATCTGTTACTCATCTTTGTGAGTCTAGACAGCATTGCGCTGATTGCAATGCTTTCTCTGGTGACTTATATATCACAGATTATACCAAATGTGGTGATCAGTCCAGTGCAATATTTTGTCACCGGAATGTACAGGGATTGTAAATTATTGCAATCCAGCCGGAGGAACAATCTCAACAGCTATTCTGTACTAATGAACTCATCGGAGTTATACTCATTTCGACGATTCGAAACCCATGTCATTTGTAGTAATGACAACTCACATGGATATATAGGGTTTTTATCATAATGCTTTTATGTGATGTCAACATATTATGTGATTCATGGCATGTTCCGCAAAGGGAACCCGGCAGCGGACGAGGGTTTCGAACCTTTTGCACTCGTGGTCGCTGATCAAGAGGCTCTGGGATGCTGTCCGTTCGTGGACTTCGCTCAAACTCTGGCGAAGAGTAACGTAGAGCCCCTGAAAGGAAAAAATGGTCAGTATTTTCTCTCATTCTTCCCTTCGTTTTCCTCCTCCTTCTAATTCAGGCCTTATTTATCTTCTGCTTATCTTTTCTAATTCAGCCTTTCGAATTCATTCGTTCTTTTCAGTACCTAATCACCTCTTAGCGGGAGTCATCATCGAAAAAGTATTGTCATTTGGTCACCTTGAAATCCCTGAACCTGACGCTGGCACCGAGATGACCGATGTTGAACGATGGTTCAAGACGTATATCGATATCGCCCCGGAGGGCAGAGCAGGGCATCCTCGCTTCTTAGGCATTATGCTGCCAATGGATAAATTCATTTGCCCTGGCGCGCAACCCATAAAAAAGAAACCCAGGGGTACAGTGCCCGACATGTACATTGCTCCCTCTGACTGCTTTACTTCATCGCCTTTCATCACGAACCGGGAATTCCGCCGTCAAGAAATCTTCGGAGCTATCGATACAAAGTACATGATTATCACGCAAGACAACGAGCGACTCGACATGCTTCAGAAGAATATTGATGAAGCAGAATTCTTGAAAGAAGAATATTTCCCAAAGTTGCTCAAGTACTTCACTGAACTTGTGGATACATTGCATGCTATTCACACCGAGCAGTACGAGGATTATTCTCGAGTCCACTCAAAGAAATACACCACCAAAAACAATAATCTCCAGATCGTTGAACCGACTTTGCACATCTCGACATGGGCAGCGTTTGTCTCCGAGGTAATGGTTTCAAAATTCACCCCTTCTGTCAATTTTATGTTATTTTAATGTTTATCGCGTTCTGCTGCTTCTCACCTATCCGTTTGATCGCAACAGTTTCTTCCAGATCTTGCGAGTATTCGCAAAGCCGAAGATCATCTCCTGGCGGAGAAGGTTCCAGAGCAAGTATCTGAGTCCGACGAAAACTTGCAGAAAACGGCGGAGGAGGCCCCAGTGCAAGACGAGCCTGTCTGTTCTCGACCTCTTGGGCAAGATATTGCTTTGATGCAGAAAGGTGTCGTCGTCATTGACACCTCACCGATGTTCCACAAACGAGGATATGCCTACATTGTGGACAGCGCCCCGACGTGGGAAGCTCCAGACGGCTGCATCCGTGCTAACGACGCGACGATGGCCGGAACCCTCTCATTCGTGTCGCGAGGTCTTTTTATTTGTCGTGTCGCAAAAAGATTCGTTTATATTAACGACGCTTCGCAGCTTTTTCAGAAATATGCTGTTTTTCATTTCGTTTCCCTTAAAGGAGCGAAACAGGTTTCCTGGAAAAAAGTGACATCAACAGGCCACACCGCAGGAGCTGTCCCTCAAAAATTATGCCGTTGGAAATTTTCCAAAAACTTTCTGCCCATGTCAGCAGTCCTACCCCGGATTGTGTCGAGCGCTCGCGCTTTACCGGCCAATCATGATACGATAGCATCTGAGGGATACCGACCTCAGCATCAGCAGTCCTACCCCGGATTGTCTCGACCGATCGCTCGTAGCCGACAACGAGAGTTTAACAATTCACAATTATACCACAAAGATATGCGGAATTTCCAATTATGAATTTGTCGCAACACTACCACTTTCATACGAGGAAAACAGAATCCGCTTGCATTATATACTGCTAAGACCGCTGAACTGAGCGCCCCGTAAGTCACTCTTCAGCGACCGTTGTGTTTGGAATAATCCCGTCTACCAAACACAACGTAACTTTGCATATGCATTCTAAAGTATGTTAGGAACCTCATATTTCTTGCGCGCGCAAGATCCGTTCAGATTCTAGGAGTCTGGACGCGGCGCGTTAGAGGGGGTGGATGATTTTGTCATTCGTCGAGTCCGCTGACTCGACTCACGCGCAGCAGCGACGCATAATGCACAGCATGGCTTTATCACGCATATCTCATATGCATATACAACATATTTTGAGCATCTGACACTGCACTGACAGCTCTGGCGGAAACGCGGATGTCATTTGCGTCCACGTTTCCGCTAGGATTTCTTCCCTCATTCGCGCGCTCGCTTGCAAGCGAGCATGCGCATCGCGTGAGGGAATTGTTTGCAAAAATAGCACCTGGTATGTGTTATCTTTCCGAAATAAATTGGACAGACTCGTCAGTCAACCATACATCTCACTGTAGGCTGGCGCGTTCATCCGGGTATAGCGAACGGAATTTTGAGTTTCTAAAACCCCCAATAGTTGCGATTGCGGGTATCATTCTACGTGATGCGCGTATCGATAAACTTAGTAGGAATATGTGATAATATTCAATAGGAAATTCTTGCTTAGATTAATACATGATCTTAAGAAGTAATCTTGTTTTGGCTCGACAGGGGCACACTGCGGGGGAAACGTTCCGTGTTATTCTTAAAATTGCATATTTAACAAATGACATTTGAACACTCACCACTGCAAAAACGGACAGATTTTGCAAAAACGGTCACGATTCTGCAAAAGCCGACACTGGAAAACTCTCGAGCGTGTTTGACCTCATCATTATGCCATGACACCATTCGGGTGTCATCGTCATCGTCATCGATTATGGGGTGGGGATGGGGTCCGATTCTCTTTCTGTGTGGCGATTTTATTGAAAGGAATTTTCGCGAATTAATTCCTCCGTTCAACACGACACCCTGAATGCAATTAAAATAATCGTTTGTCCGATTTGTTTTTCATAATTTGTTATCCTTGCTATTCCTGTCCATACAAATTTGGTCATCTGAAAATTTTCTGTGAATTTTGTGGATTTCTGCGAATTTTCACGACAGAAATGAGCGTTGCGCTCATGTTTGTCGCAGGTGCGACAGAAATGAGCGCAACGCTCATTTATGTCGCACGGTATAATTGCAGTTTTGTCGCACGGTGCGACAAATAAAATAACCTTGCGACAAAAATGAAGTGCATCCACGATGGCCCGCATCCAATTTGCAAAAGCTGGAAAGCCCGACGAACTCGTGAGATCGAAACAGTACCTTTGGATCATAGGTAATCTCCCTTTCTCTATTTTAGATAAAATGCTATATATTCAAATACTGAGAATTAATTTGCTTTTGTGTTGGCAGGGGGTGTCGGCAGTGCGGACCCTCCTCAATCTTTGGCTGAGGTGCCAACGCATCCAGTTGCCAACTCTGAACAAGGCGATACCGGTGAGCCGATATAAAACATCTCTCGCTCTCTATCTCCCTTTCTCCTTCGCCTTCTTAGGTCACAAAAATGATATATGTATTCAAATACTGAGAATTGATTTGCTTTTGTGTTGGCAGAAGGTTCCGATCGTGACGGGCCTCCATCTGAAGCTGAGGTTCCAACGCAACCTCCAGCTGGTGGAGACGATACGGGTCGTAGACAACCATTTCCAAAAACGGCTCCACCTCATTCACCTCTAACTTCACCTCTAACTTCACCTCTAACTTCACCTCTAACTTCACCTGCTCCAGGCACTCGTGCAGCTCGAAGACTCTCTACAGCAAGCTCTGCATCAGGGGCAAGCCCTGCTCCAGGGCCATCAGGGGCAAGCCCTGCTCCAGGGCCATCAGCGGCAAGCCGTCTCCCATCAGCGGGCCCTGTATCTCCTGCAGCTGGAACTCCGCAGCGGCCAATTACTGCATTCACCCTGGGTTTACCCATATCAACACTCCTTCTCCAGCATCGGCCACTTTAGATTCCATAGCTGTCCCGATATATGAATCGCCCGTTGTAATCTGAGCACTGTTGATTTCCCCACCTACTATGCATTTCACACGTTGACCTTTTACATAGGTATTATCGGTGGCAGCAGCATTTCTACATGTCGTGAAACCACGTCCGATCAACACGAAACAACTCTGAGTTGCGGCACAGACTGTTTTGAATACATACACCGATGGGTGTACAATTTTGATTACTTTGAGAATACGAGTTATTGAACGGTTGCACTCCATTCACGGTGTTTATTCCATCATCATCAAACATGACAATCGTTGAAGCCGTAATCGTATTGGCGGTGTTATTCACAAATGTAAATACATCCCCGGTGAATCGTAGCGGGTTGGCTGGAAGTGTTGTATGAGCATACGCTTTCGTAATGAGTGTCAATGGAACACCGGTTAATGCCAATGAATTTGTAGAACTTGGATATGCATAGTTCAACGAGTTACTTAATATAATTCCAGCTGCATCCAAGTCTCCACTAATATTTATATTTGAGGCTGTATCGCCGTTTGCAACCACCTGGGCGAGCGTCCCAACGGAGCCTTGAAGTACTGCTCCACTTCTAACTTCATTTGATGCTGAATCATAATATAATTGCAAACTTTCTACTATTGAAGAGGAAGAGCATGAGATTCCTGATATCAACCCAGATCATTCGACTTGGTTTTTCGACATACTTGATTCATACGATGCATACAGTCGGTTTAAGGTTCCAAAGTGGATTGCTGGTTATGCCGATACACTAACCAGATATGACCACATAGGCTATTATGACAATGTCAGTCGCATGAAACCAGATATGAGCCGGTACAAGGATCCTGCCAATGAGCCTCAGGCACCAGAAGCAGAGTATACAGCAGACAGTCCTCCGATGGTCTTTGTAGATCCAGATGCAGATACAGTACCAGCACCAGCTCCACCAGCTCCACCCAGTTTGGTCCCCAAGGTGAAAATGACACCACCTAGGGAATTCAAATCAGGACAGGACGCAGAGGTCTGGTTGGATACAGTGGACAGATATTTCCAGTTCACTTATCCAGGTGTCAATGATAAGGATTTGATCACAGTGTTTCTTACTCTCATACAGAATAACGACAGACACTATTTCCAGGTCTTGGCACAACAACCATATGCCACTTATGAGATGGTCAGACAGGCGTTCCTCGGACAATTTGGTAATCCTCATAAGAGATCAGTAGCCAAGAAACACCTAATGGCACTGACTCAAGGAACCCAAACCTTTGCAGATTATTTGCGCACATTTACATCACTGGCTTCTTTAGCAGCAGTTGATTTAAATGACGTGCTAATAAAGGACAGATCCGTCACCAGGATGGATTCTGATCTCCGCAGACCGTTCCAGCTCAGATACCTGACAGAAGAGCAGAGGAACAATCTGTCGTGGCAAGAAACCACACAGATATTGCTTGATTTGAACTACGTCATTCACTCAAAGCAATCAGAAACCCTTCACTATCGGGGTCAGAAGGAGCAGTCATCTGGAGGTCCAGCCAAGAAGGATAAGGACAGAGGACGTGGCCAGAAGCCATATGACAGATCCAACAGAAATCGGAATTGGAATCAGAGTGGCAGCCAGAACTCCAATCAGAATCGGAACAAAGGAAAAGGTGGTAAAGGCAAGGGCAAAGGAAAAGGAAAAGGAAAATCACAGAATGATAAGACCTGCAATCGTTGTGGTCGTGTTGGTCACATCGAGAAGGATTGTTTTGCCACCAGGACCAATGATGGAAAGGAGATCAAGGGTAAGCCACCAGCTCAGAATCCTTTTCAGAATCAGAGACAGCCACAGAAGAATCAGGGTGCTAAGGATGGGTCTGGCAAACTCATCAATACGATCAACACCTTGGTCAAGGAACTGAAGAGTCAGCACAGCATCAATGCAGCAGTTGCAACTCCAGATCCAGTTCCATCAGCTCCAGCTCCTCAGGGAAACTCTCAGGGTACTGCGCAGGTACCGGTGTTGAGAGCACCCCGAGGGTAGATCAGCCTGAAGATGCCACTGAAGCAAGTGGCCGGATTGAGAGTATCTCAGAAGAAGTCCTTTCCAGTCTGACATTGCAGTTTCAGCAGATGGACAATCCCACAGAACACATCGCACAGATGCAGTCTCAAACAGCACAGCTGAAATCACAGAAGAAGCCGTTGTTGTATAAATGGAAAGTTTATGGACAGAGTACTCACATTTTGGTAGATCCAGGAGCCACATCGTCTTTCATCGACAGACAGTTCGCTGCTCAGCTTGGTATAGCTCCCACAGATTCTTCATCATTTTCAGTGGGATTGGCTGGAGGAAGCCAACTACCATGTACATCCTATCTTCCCAAGGCTACATTTTCTTTGGGCAAGTATAAGGATACAGAAGATTTCTACATCATTGACATGAAACCATTCACTGTCATTCTGGGTCAAGATTGGTTGGAGAGGAGGAATCCACACATTGACTTTCAGACCAAAAATCTGACGATCACTAGGAAGCATTCATCAGGTTCCAGTATTCGCACAGTATTGTCCAGAGTTGAGCAGACTCCAGACTCAGATGACCTTCCTGAAATGGAATTGGTCAGCGCTACCACCATGAGAAAGCATCTTCGTCGCATTCGATCCAGTGGTGCGGCTGAAGAAGCCGTAGCTTATCTCTTCTTTCTCTCAGAGGTTGACGGTGAACTGGTCTTTGCAGCATCAGACTCAGACACCACTATGGAAGACCCCAAGGTCACAGCAGCACGTGATCAAGTGAGAGAAGAATTTTCAGACATATTCCAGGAGGATCTTCCAGCTGGTCATATGCCAGAACGGTTTGAAGGTGGTTATCATCAAATCAACATTGAACCTGGGCATAAGCCACCATCACAGCCAGTACGTACCATTCCAGTACCCATGATGGAGGAGCTCAAACGGCAAATCATTAAATATGTCGAGTTGGGTATCCTTCGTCCATCATCATCACCATATGGGTGCCCAATCATCTTCGCTCCTAAGCCAGGGGGAAAGTGGAGGATGTGTTGCGATTATCGTGCCCTTAACAATATCACCATAAAGGACACATATCCGTTGCCACCCCATGATACCCTTCTTGAACAGCTTAAGGGAGCACGCTGGTTCAGTAGATTTGATTTCAACCAGTTCTTCCACCAAATCCCCATTCATCCAGACGACATTCATAAAACTGCTATTCGCACCAGATACGGTTCTTATGAATGGACAGTTATGCCTTTCGGATTGACCAATGCTCCTGCAACAGCACTTCGTGTAGGAAACCGGGCATTCTTTGACTTCATCGACCAGTTCCTTGTCATATTCATGGACGACACTATTGTATACAGTCCAGATTTTGACAGCCATGTGAAGCATGTTCGACAGTTCCTCCAGCGTTGCAGAGATCACCAGTTCTACATCAGGCCTTCCAAGGTGGAGTTGTTCGTCAGATCTATAGACTTTATCGGACATCACATCTCTGAAGCAGGCCTATCCATCATCGAAGACAGAATCCGAGCAGTCATGGCAATTCAGCCTCCAGTCTCTTATGGTCCCACCGTTGGAAAGCAGCCTCTACGCCGTATGGCTAAAGATGGCAAGTCATCCCTTCGGTCATTCTTGGGCATGGTCGGTCAATTTAGGAGATTCATACAATTGAGGACATCCTCAGGTATTTTTCAAATTGTTGATTCATGATATGATTTCACCATCCTCTGGTTTATAAACTGATTAAGTAGTATTTTTTTTCATCCTCAGGTGTTGTTGCAACGATACTTCAGCCAATTCGTGGGAGGACAAGTTGCCTCTGGTGGAGTTTGCAATTAACAATACCGTTTCTGCATCAACTGGTTATTCACCATTTTATCTCGACTCGATGGCGCAACCACTTTCGCCTCATGACCTGGTTATCACTATTCCGCCAGAAGCTCCTGTTCCAATACAAAGAGCTATTCGAGATCATTTTGACCAGTACTCGGCTGTTCATGCCAACGCGGTAGACAACATTTCCCGAGCAGCAGAAATTAGCCAAGCCAGATTCAATAAGACTCACATGCCTAAGCAGTTTGCAGTTGGGCAGAAAGTTCTTTTACGGACCGAGTTTATTCAATGGACTGGTTTGACAGAGGCAGGCAGACACTTTAAGCAGCCATATATTGGACCGTTCACCATTTCCAAAGTGCTTAGCCATGGACGTGCATACGAGTTAGATTTCGGAAATCTTGATATCCGTATTCATCCGGTACAGCCTGTATCCAGATTAGAGCTGTACAATGACTCGATCCAAGCACCTTTGCCTCTGCCACAGATGATCACCGAAGAAGGGCAACCACTGTTTGAGATATCACATATACTCTCGGATAAGTTCACTAGAGGTGTCAAATACTATTTAGTACGATATGCAGGCTACGGTCCTGAGCATGACACCTGGGTCAAAGCCACAGAGCTGACCAATGCAGCAGACATTATAGCTGCCTATGAAGGCTAACCATTATATTAAGCCTTATGCCCTTACTTCTTGTAATTGTCCACTACCCGGTGGTACATGGGGATGTACCCAAGAGGGTCTGGGTACATAGGGATGTACCCAAGCTAAATCGACGGTATGGGGGCATAAATTTAACGGTTTGTCGTTACGAATCATCAATATAGCTAGCCAACATCATCATGAACACGGGAATATGCCGTCACAAGCATCCTGGTAGGATATATATCATGTCAGGTGCATTCAAACCCATGCAAATCGCAACTTGGCTCCCAAAAACATTTTTCTAATTGTTTTTTTACCACGGTTTGTTGCGACTCGCCTTTTTCACAGTCTCGCATATCTTAGGGGGGGGATTCTTCACAAAGTGGAATACTTTTTAAGGTTTGTTACACCACAATATCTTAATTAATCTATTCTCGTCATGTTCGGCGTACCCTATATCCCCAAGCTTAACTGCTTACTTGCCGCACGGCACGAGGTACCTTATCGGGTATGAGGACGAGTCGACGCGAGCGGTTGAAGGTGACCTGTGATATTGATTATTATGACCAAAAGTATTTGTCAGCTCATTCTTTGGCAATCGTATTTGCGATAACATGCATTGCACATGTAAATATGCCTTCGTACAATAGATCGATGGGTGGGAGTCATCACACATGTCCGCGCGCATTTTTTTAGGCGAAATCTAAAATCTGACACTGTTTTATGATGAGAAGTCTTGATGATGAAGTATGATAACTTGTGAGGTATGGGACCGACCCATGATAACATAAGTGCTTTGAAGGGTCTATGTTAATGCCCTAATGAAACATCGACAAAATATGCAATTTTCATGTGCATAACCATGCATACAAATCGATGTACCCAAGCGATGTACCCAAGAATTTAGAACTTGAGAATTTCGTCTTTTCTGGAAAATCACCTAGGCAACCGCCCCCAAAAACCCATGTCTAAGACATGAATACCGCCAAACATATGGTTCATACCCAAGATTGGTGTGTTATTGACAACCTATATCGGCCATATGGACACTTGAAATGTTTCGAGCTCGCCATGGCGTGCGGAACAAAGAGTGGCTTGGGTACATCGTGATGTACCCAAGACCGGGTAGTGGACATAATATATACTAATACATGTCGATCATCTATATAACCTTGCTCTTAATGTTTATCATTATGTTGCATTGAAGCGGGAATTGATCCTTCCTTGCTAAAGGTGTAGTGAGCCTTGTTCAAAATCATACCCTTGCACAGATACGCACACATGCGAGATATCATATCTGTGGATAAATAAAAACTGCTAAATGCTACCTTTGCCAAAACCGTGGTTTGTCATCGGATTCTTGGCCAGTCATCCGAAGCTACCGGAGACATCGACTGAGGTAGACGGAGTTGTGATCCTAAGTTGTGCTTGACAAACATAACTAAATAAATTTCACATTAGTACGTGGCGAATCCATTCTCACTCATCGCGATAGATGTTCGTCAAAGCGTGCGTACTGGACAAAAACATTGAGGAGTTGAGCAGACCGGTTGAGGATTATAAGTCCAATTCCGTTAAGCAGGGCCACTCCGTTTGCATTAAAAACAAGCCCCAAAAATCGGGCTCCCCATCGCCACCTATGATCCTCCAAAGTAGCTTAAGGAGGGGAGGAAGGGTTGGGTGCACTATATCAGGCCGAGAATCGTGCGATTATAAATCGTTAAATCGTGGGATCATCGTTCGCTAAAGCGACGACGGCTAGCGCAAATAATCCGGAACGTACACTTTCACGGGGGACTAGATATACCGTACTGCCCCCTGTATGACATTCCTCGATGCATGTGACAGATGACTGCATTATTATTCGGCTCGAGACCGCGAGTCATAGCGACAGAGACTGCGAGCCACGTGTTAGAGTACTCGAGCATCACCGTAGCCGTACTCGTACAGACTTACACAGCGCACGTAGCATAAGCTACTTAGACTCTCAGACTCTCATATGTTATATCTTTTACAGACATATTATCACCGTTTGAGCCTCATATTTTTGCGTACAGCGATAGTATTAAAACACGGATATATAGAATATTCTACCCTATATGTGTTTCAAACTATCTATTAGGTTATGTTTGACCACGACGCACCACTGCAATCTCTGATGACACAACAAATTTCAAATTAGCCGTCAAAAGCGCATCGAACTGGCAGTAACAAAAATTACTTGAGAATTGCCTTTTCCGCCTGCACTAACCCTCCGCAGGTCGGGCCGGCGTGAATTTTAACTTGCCAAAACCTTTTATGATTGGGAATTAACTTACGATTGCCCTCTCGGCTCTTATTTCAACTTCAATGTTAAATCGCGTCCGTTAATTATCACACGCTCTGCCGGAATTTAGGGGACGCCTTGGATTTCGGCTTCATTACGAGCATTTACGGCGGAAGCGCTGGCCAATTTTTTAAAAATTAACAAATCTTAGAGAAAATCTACATCTCAACCCCTACGAGAACGACTTGCGCAACATCGTCACCTTCACCGCCACCAACGGTCCGGAAGGTCTACCATGTCCTCGTTCACGCCAACTACAACTCCGGGATCCCAACCACCAACCGAAGAGCGTCAACAACATGCTCAACGACGTTTGTTTACTTCACGTCAACCTCTTCCGCCATCTCCAACAAACGAAGAAATCTCCATCACGATCAACGCCCTTCTTCAAGACCTCCATGCCGTCACCGCCAACATGGCTGAGCTCTCCACCACCGTCACCTCGCTTGTAGTAGCATTCCAGCGTTCATCTGCCCAATCCGACGAGATCCACGAGAATTACGTCACGAAGGAAGAACTCAACGACGTCAACCAACTCAACGAGACCATCTTCAACGACTTAATCAAAGTCCGCGACGAATGCGTCAACGCCACCTCACTGGCTCGCACTGTTGCGAGTAGAACTACTTCATCTTCGACACCATCTTCAGTCGTAATTACTTCGGACAAGATGTTCGACACCACCAAGGAATTGGAAACTATTCCAGAGGTGACGCCATTGCAACATCGAGACGGGCAAGAACTTCCTCCAACCAAGATCAAGCACATCATGGACGACAGCACCAGCGCCTTCAACACCCGCTCCACCACCCCTGACGTCACTCCGCTCCTGAAGCAGTTGAAGACCGCCTACTATGCCCTCACGGATATTCACGAGCGCCAACAACAACGTGAACTCCAATTGAACTTCCTCACCGCGGGCGGCGACATTGTGTTCAAAAAGTTCTGTGACGCCCTGACCCGTGTGCTCACCGCCACCCGACCTGGCCACGCCCCAGCACTACTCAATCTTCAACGCCGACTGAAGGACGAGCCCTACGACGGTATCTCCAATGGCCTTCTAGCTCAACTTCTACTTGCGGCCACTTGTGCCAACACACAGATTGTGTTGTCACAAATTGTGAAGGACTCCCCCCAGGCTCAGGTGGACGGCAGGCTGCTTCTGCTGCACGTGCACTGCCGCCTGATCACCTACCCCCCCTCCACGGACCACTCCAACCTCACCAAGGCCAAGGCCCTCCGAATCTCTGAGTCCGAGGACCCCGCCTTGAAGTTGAACACCTTCGCCACCCTCATCGGCAACCACAGGCAGCTCCACCCCGCCTTCTCTGGACAGCAGGAGCAGGAGGTCCTCATTGACATCTTACGGGCCTCCCAGGACACGGCCGAGCACCTCTTCAACATCCCTCTGTACTTCGAGGTCATCCGCACCTACGAGGAGAACAACCGCTTGACCTCCTCTGGCTTCCCCGGTGGTCTTCAGAAGTTCATTGAGGCCATCGGGAAGGTATGGTACACCCAGGGCTCTGCCCACCATTCGCAGCTCCCTGGCTCTTCATCCCGCCCCCGAGCTGCCTCCATGACGGGGGAAGTCCGTGAGGGGGGGCGGGGCTCGGCTGACACAACCAAGCCGAAGGTGAAGCACCCTAATGGCAAGGGGGGCAAGGGTGGCAAGGGTACGCACCCTCGGGCCACCACACCACCTCCATCCAGGCCCCGCTCACCACTACGGGGCGGCACCAGATCTGACTTCATTGAGCACGAGAGGGCCCTGTACAAGGCCTCCAAGCTCAAGCACACCGGCTCCACCAACAAGGACTCCACCCCCTCTGGCACCTGGAACGGCTTGAAGTTCACCCCCTCCGACCCCAGTGACAAGTCCATCGGCCACCCCTGCCGCTCCTGCAAGTACAAGCACAACAAGACCGTCACCCACTCCCTCGGCAGGTTCGGCTGCCCCTGCACACTGGCTGAGAAGGCCGACATGTGGGTCAAAGCCGGCCCCCCTCCATCTGTGAACCATGTCTCTGCCCCCCGTCCCTCCACACCCGCACCCCCTGCCACCCCCACCGCACCCCTGCCACCCCCACCTCACCCTCCGACAGTGCATCAGCCAGCACCGCATCCGAGCTGGCAGCTCTCAGGCAGGAGGTTGCACAGCTCAGAGCAGCCACCCCCTCCGCCACCCCGCCCCCCCGCCGCTCTGAGTTTCACCATCCAGCTCAGGCAGTCAGCTTCCAGGCAGACCAGGAGGATGATGAGACTGAGTGGCCCGCCCTCACCAGTAAGCCCTGGATCCCTCAGTTCTCTGGCCCCTCACCTCACCCAACCCCCTCGGCTTCGGCCAACCACTTCTCCCCCAATCCCTTCAGCTCCCTCTCCCCCTCCGCCTCTCCACCCGACACCCAGTTCTCCTTCCCCCAGCTGGAGCCCCCCGCCCTCTTTGCCTTCAGGTACTTTGACACCGTCACGGCTACTGACTTGAGGGAGGACCCGGACCACGAGGACCCGCTTGGGAGAAGACAAAGCGGCAGAGGAAGCGGGACAAGGAGAAGCAGAAGAAGGCCAGGCAGCAGCAGCAGAAACTTGAGCGGCAGCACCAGGTAGCTGAGTCACTGGCTTCGGCCAACAGCACCGCCACCGCCCCAGTCCAGACAGACATCACCGTGGACTGCAACACCCAGTGCCCTGTGCCCTACCTGACTGACCTCCTGACCGGCAGCACCTCAGTGGCCTCCACCATCTCCGAGGACACTCTGGACACTGCCACCACCCCTCCCACCTCCACCACTCCCCTCCCACCACCATCACCACCCCCCGACTGCCACCAGCCTGAGCCTCGGGCCATTGGTATCCCCCCAGCCACCACAATTGCACCTGACACTGCATGCATCCATATTGCAGTGCCTGGGATGGGGATGCATTGGGAGGGCACGCATTCGGACCCGGTTCACACTGCTGCCGTACACACCGCCACACCACAGCCTGGCTGTAACACTCCCTCGGTCACACGCACCCTAGTAGCCATTGCCATGCACTGGTTCTCTTTCACGGTTGCTGTGCTCCTCACACTTTTGCACATAACACTGACATACACATTCTATATGTCACCTCGGCCGGCTATCACCTTCTCACAGCCGGCCTATGCCAGTGCCACGGCACCGGCCAATGCCTCACCTCAGCCAGCCTCCGGTGGTGCCACGGCACCGGCTACTGCCTCCACACAGCCAGCCTCCGGTGGTGCCACGGCACCGGCTACTGCCCCACCTCAGCCGGCCCTCGGTGGTGCCACGGCACCGGCTACTGCCTCACCTCAGCCGACCTCCGGTGGTGCCACGGCACCGGCTACTGCCTCACCTCAGCCGGCCTCCGCCAGTGCTACGGCACCGGCCAACCACACACCACATTTGCCCTCCGGTGGTGTCACCACAGCTCCCACCACACTCTGTGAGCCAGCAGCTGCCTCCACACCGCCCCTGGGACACAGTGCAGATGAGGCGCTTGTGGGCACGCCCACCGATCACACCGTCTGTACTGACGGTGCAACCACCGCTGACACCCCTACATCTCTCAGCACAGCTCTCGGGGCCGACACTACAGTGGCCTCCGAGCAACCGCCTACACTCGGTGCCCCTGACAGCTCCCTAGCCCCCTTGGAGTGTACATACCCCGGGCTTGAGAGTATTGGCCTGTGGGCCGATGTCTCCGACTCAGGCTCCGAGTCAGACACCGAGGGCTATCCGCCCCAACACACACCTCCTCCTCCTCCTCCTCCTCCAGTATCCGACACTGACGGTACGGTGCCTGCTCAGCCCACTGCCGATAGGGCAACTACACGGGCTACAGCGGGCACCCTGCCTGCATTGGTGGACACTGACCGGCTGGCTGCTACCTCAGACACACACATGCAGCCCCCGGTCCCGTCCACAGTGCAGGCCTGTGCCGTCACACCGGATTTCCACTTCCCTCCTATCCCTGAATCTCAGGAGGACACCTCGGAGACCACTACTAAGTGGAAGCAGTTCATGGCAGACACCTCGATCCGCACTGACACACCTCGGCCACGGCCAAATAGCTCACACTCCCCAGAGCACTCTCAGTGGGATTTCTCAGTTATGCCATCTCCCTCCTTCCAACAGCTTAATCAGTTCCTTGAGAACTACAGCCGAACACACCCCTCATATTGCACCGGAGACTCTGAGGATGATTGGGCCCAGTTTGAGGTCTTTGATGACCACCATTTGGGCCCCTGGGATCAGTATTGAGGTCTACGACCCTGCGGTTGCAGCGCCGTGGGGAGAGACCTCAGCTGCACCGACAGTGCCCCGCACTGTCCCCACGGCACACCGGTCTTCCTCCCCCTGCTTGGGAAAGGCCGCCGTGCCTCCAACACGCACGGACACCTCCTTGTAGATTCAGGAGCCTCACATCTCCTCCTGAACAACAGGGAGCTCTTCACTGAGTTGTCCCCGTGCACCTCCAGCATGACCACAGCCTCGGATCAGCATTACAAGCCTCACAGTGTCGGCACAGCCTCCATTGATTTCCAGTACACCGACGGCACTTGGATCACACTCCCCTTTCTCCAAGCCTTCTATGATCCAAATGCCCCAAACCTCCTCTCAGTCCGCCAGATGCTCAGACACGGGGCCCGCTCCCCTGACTTCATCGACCTCACATGGCACCACGGTGCTTCTCTCTTTGACCTCTATGACACTGGCAGAGACTATGTTGTACACCCCAGCAGCTGGCGAGCCACCCCATCTGCCCACTCCATAGCACAGAGGAGACCCCTCCTGCAGCCTGCCCCTTCGGAGCTTGCAGAGAAGGGCACAGTCGACTGGATGGTTGCTAGGTCCGCCTACAGAGAGTTTGCTCAGCACAGTCCACATGGCTATTGTGACACAGACCTCTACACGGACGGCATCCCCTACCCACGGGGTAACACACAGTGCCAGCACTACTACTCCCTCGAGGACCCTGCTGAGGATCATGTCTGGTGCGGGCGCTCTTTCTGGGCCAACCCGCCCTTCATCAACTCCATCATCCAAAGGATGTTGATGAAGATGCTAGAGGACTTCTGGTTAGACCCTAATAACACCTCATACACGGTGTGTCTTCGGAAGTCACCATCTGCAGCCTGGTGGCCACTCACCTATCACTTTCAGGAGATAGCCACCATCCCAGCAGGCACACCCGGCTTCTTCTCCCGCCCTCGAGCTGGTACCTACTCCCCCCAGGACCTCACAGATGCAGGAGAGGAGGGCGGTGCTGACCGCGTCTTCATCCAGGGGGCTCCGTTCGACACCATCATCCTTTTCAAGGATGCCACCACAGTCCCCAGGATTGACCCTCATCAGTACCTCCATGCCTGTCTGGGCCACTACTCACACCAGTACATTGCTCACCTCTTCTCACAGGGGCTTCAGTTTGCAGTGCCCAGACGACACCTCTCCATGAAGACACTCAGGACTATCCTGTCAGGCTGCGGGTGTGCTCATTGCAACACCTGGAATGCCAAGCGCCCAGGACCCTTTAATGTATTTGACAGAGCCAACCGCAGACCACCTCCGGCTTTGCCAGCCAGCCACCGGCCTGTCAAATGGGAACAGTCCAAGCCATTTCAGCACATATTTGCTGACATTTGGGGCCCATGCAAACCCCCTGGCTACGACGAGTCAGTCTTCATCAGTGCCTTTAAGTGCCCCGTCACTAAAAAGGCCTTCGGGTATGCCTCACCTTCTAAGGGAGGCCAACACTTCCACCTCCAGACTGTCCTTGATGACATTCAGTCCCACGGCTTCACACCAGAGACCATCACATTCCACACAGACTGTGCCACAGAGTACACATCGGAGGAGATGAAGACACTCCTCCGACAGTACCGCATGCGTCATGAGACCGGTCCGCCATACATGCACGAGTTCCAGGCTCAGATTGAGGTGCTCTGGAGAGACATGCAGAAGATCATGAACAGCACCATGCGCATATATGATGCCCCGCTGTACACATGGCCTCTTGCTGCACTCCATGCCATTAACACAGTCCTCAATGTTATGCCTAACAGGCACATTGGAATGGACACGCCTCACCTCAGATACACCGGCCGTCACTTCGACTACACTGAGCTCCGGCCCTTCTGGTCCGAGTGCAATGTCTGGCAGGACCCCGCACAGCGCTCTAAGGCAGGAGCTAAAGCTGACACTTCGGCTAAGCTACAGCCTAAGAGCAAGCCCTACCGCTATGTCGGGAATCTCACACCTGGCAACTATCTATGCCTTGACACAGTGAAAGGAAAACTCAAGGCTCTCTCTAGGCCTACGTTTGTCACTGACCCTGCTCTCATGGCTAAGACACTTGCCAACACACACAACACTCTGGTTGATCCCGCCTCCACAGCTATCTTCACAAAGAAGCTGTACCCCATCCGACGCCCCACAGCCCTCTCCTCCCCCGACATCCTCGAGCTTGCATGCAGCACCCACGAGTCAGAGACCTTTGCCTATGTCAAGGTCCAGTGTGCTAAACTCAGACATCCAGTCTGGGTAAAGCTCATACACTATCTCCAGCTGGCCAAAAGCCACTATGCCACTCTCATCAGCTTTCTCAAGCACAGACACAAACATGGGGCACCTAATGTCTTTTACCCGTGTTTTGCTATGTGCTCGGCTAAGCCAGCTGACCGACAGAAGTATCACCCTGCAGTCATCGTGTCTGTAGACCATAAGCCTCAGGTCCAGCACAGATACCAGGTGTACTTCGACTCTGCTGACTCACACTCCACCCAGTATGCAGACACCGATGCTGTCATCATCTCCCCAGACCAGAAGGCCATGCTCCTTGCCCTCAGGGATGCAGACTCGGACCCCGCAGACTTCCCGAGTGATGCCTTCATGGACGAGCCAGACCCTGCCACATACAGACAGGCTCGGCTCAGCCCTAATTGGAGACAGTGGCACAAAGCCATTCAGTCAGAAATTGACGGCATACTTCAGCCAGACAGGGCCGATCCAGTCACCGCCTTCCCTCCAGGCTCCACCGTCCTCCCCAGTAAGTTTGTCTTTAAGCTCAAGAAGCTGACAGACGGCTCCCTTGACAAGTTCAAGGCCAGATGCACCACCAGAGGAGACATGGACCGTACCTTCTATGAGGAGGCGGAGACCTTTGCTCCTACACCTCAGCTCACCACCTTCAGACTCCTACTAGCGCTCTGCCTGAAACACAGACTCATGCCATACCACTATGAGGTCTCTCAGGCTTTCCTCCAGGCTCTAATACCTGAGGATGAGCGGTACTATGTCAGGTTTCCGAAGGGGTACATTCATCCCAAAGGATATGTAGGTGCCTATATGAAGAAGGCACTCTACGGACATCGGACCTCAGGCAGACTCTGGTCAGAGACCGCACACAGATTCATGACAGACCGCTACCCTACACTCAGCAGGTCCACATATGACGAGTGCCTATACATCGGCTGGATTGACACTCAGCTCTTCATAGTCCTCATCTATGTTGATGACTTCATTGTGGCTTGTGCCGATGAGCTGTCCAGAGCCCGCTTTCACACTGACATCATGTCCACATTTCAGGCCACCTACTCTGGTGTCCTCAACCAGTTCCTCCAGCTCAGAGTTGATGTTCAGACTGAGACACTTCCTACAGGAGAGTCATACCCGACCAGGATTGAGCTTTCATGGCTACTATCCTTAATCCAGATCCTCCCACAAGGATCTAGCGCAAATGGGCATGGCGACGTTGTATGTCGTAATTCTTGGCCCGGCATATGCTTTGGGGCAATATTTATGAACCTTTTGAATTATCTATAACATTGGTTTTTTTGAAATGTCGATGGTTTGACCTTTAATCTTAACGTGGTTTGGGTGGGTGCTTTCACAGAATTTTAATTAAAATGCTAGATCCTGCCACAAGGATCTAGGGTACCGACAACTCTAGGCCTTGTTACACGAGCTCGGGTTGGTGCGTATGTTGTTAACCCTCGAGGGTATCACCAAAACTAATTTTGTAACAAAGCCCTTTAATATCATACTAGCCGTATTAATCGCCGCATATGCGCATGACATGGTGTAGTACCGTCGAAATTCAACATTTCCATCATAATCAGGGTCTGAAAATCGTATTCTAGAACCTCTAGCGGTAGTTCTAAACGTTCAAAAAATCCCCAAAAAATCCCAAGGAGACTTTGAAGTGATATTAAGGTACTGAAGTACTCACCAAGGCAAAGATCTAGCCTCAAAGCTTAAAATTGACCAATACTTACGCCCAAAATGCGAAATTGTCCCCATACTTAAGGAGTGCGTATATCTTACCCATGTGACCGCGTTCGTGTGATGTGTCCAATATACATGGCCCAAGTCGTATTTTGACCCAAACATGATTAATATACCTGCATACCTTGAGATATATCATGTATATAGTGGCAAAGGATCGATACACGATTGGCAAAAAAATGTGGAAGATACACCCCGTTTTTGAAGCTTTAAAAAACGCAGCAGTTCAAAATTTGGTTGGGGCATGCTATAAATGTATTAGCTAGGAGCATATATGATGGACTCTCGTCGAACCACGCACCATACTACTTAGTATAGGTCCCATGTGGAAAGTATTCCTTGGCGTTGACTTGTAGAAAGCTCGTGGGGTGCCTAAATAAATTATTGAAAAAGTGATCCTTGTGGGAGGATCTAGAGCGTTCTAGGTCCTCCCACAAGGATCTCGGGATAGTAGCCATTCACACGAGCGGAGCATCACAGATCTGTGTGCTAAGTTCAGCATAGACACGGATAAGCAGCCACCTCGATCACCGATGGCAGAGGGTCTCTCCCTCCCCATTCCCCCACCTGATGCCATTGACAGGTCCATTGAGACACCCCTCAGATCCTTGATCTACTCTCTGCTCTGGTTAGCCAGAACAGTCAGACCCGACATATATTACCACGTCACATATCTGGCTCAGTTCTGCCACCAGCCCACAGTTGAAGCCCTCACCGCTGCCAAGCGGATCCTCCATTATGCCTATTCCACCAGAGAGTACACACTTGGTATGACTATTGACTCTACAGCACCCCAGCTCACCGCGTTCTGTGACTCAGACCATGCAGGAGACACTGCCACACGGAACTCAGTTTCCGGCTACTGTCTCTACTTTCACGGTATGCTCATTGACTGGTGGTCAAAGAAGCAGAAGTCATGCACTGCCCTTCACTCTACAGAGGCAGAGTATGTTGCCATGTCAGAGGCCTGCACCTCCGCCCTGGCCATCTATAACACACTAACAGAGTTCTTTCCCTCAGCTGAGCCCATCACCATCAATGTAGATAACTCAGCAGTTCAGACTCTAGTCACTCAGCGGGCACTCTCTTCTAAGCTCAAACACATTGCGGTTCGGTACCACGCGGTTAGGAACTGGTGTCAGGGGCCCCTCAGGAAGTTTACACCGGTCTGGATTCCGACTGATGACAATCAGTCTGACATTTTCACAAAAGCCCTTCCTATCACCAAACACGGGGTTCCCATTATTGACAAGTTCACTGCCCGCCTATTGGATATTAAGGACCGGCGTGTTAAGCTGGTTGAGAAGCTACGAGCAGCTGAAGCACAGAAGCTGCATGCCCAGCAGCAACAACTACAACAACAGCAACGACAGGATCAGATTGTATTAGCATCACTGCAGCGGCAGAACTTGATAGGGTGACCCGAGGCGAGGGAAGGTGGGCCTCTGCGAGCATGTCTATTTCTAAAGACCCGGAGGCACCAGTAGGACCAGTTCTTGCCAATGCAAATGCCTGTATCTCTGCTGGCTCCGTTTCTGAGTATTATGATATATTGCTTGTCTGACATTATCATGCCACTGCCACACACATCCACAGAATGTGGTGGTGTCACGGGGGACTAGATATACCGTACTGCCCCCTGTATGACATTCCTCGATGCATGTGACAGATGACTGCATTATTATTCGGCTCGAGACCGCGAGTCATAGCGACAGAGACTGCGAGCCACGTGTTAGAGTACTCGAGCATCGCCGTAGCCGTACTCGTACAGACTTACACAGCGCACGTAGCATAAGCTACTTAGACTCTCAGACTCTCATATGTTATATCTTTTACAGACATATTATCACCGTTTGAGCCTCATATTTTTGCGTACAGCGATAGTATTAAAACACGGATATATAGAATATTCTACCCTATATGTGTTTCAAACTATCTATTACACTTCGGATGCTTTGAATCGTCACTCTGACGCACGATACGTATGGATCAATCAGTAATCCAGCGTCAATCTGCATCACGAAACGCAATTCATTGAACCTTGAAACGTCACTCTGAAATACGATACGATTTCCAGAAAGGTGGGCTACATCCTAAGAACTGTAAGGTGAGGGACTAAAGTGGACTCAGTTCCCCCCAATAACCTAAAAACACCATGAGGGACGCCTCAAATCGGTGTAAGAAGACTGGTACCAGCAAGAAGCGACAACAACAAAGACATCATAGACATATACAAAGGTATGCCCGTTGTGAGGTCACAACTCTTTTAAGAGGGGAGATCTGTCAGGGTCATGACCGATGACATATGTGTCATACATGTCATACGTGTCATACCTGTCAGACATGTCATACCATGTCATGTCATATATTATTATGACAGTCGGTCGTGTCATATATTATTATGACAGTCGACAGTATGGTCGATCATGACTGTACATGTCGAGTCGCGTCATATATCAATATGACAGTCGTCAGTACGGTCGACGATGACTGTACATGTCGCCAGATGATAATGTCATATCATCAGGCATCCCTGTCATCGAGAGTTCGTATGTCGAACTCGAAGATGGCAAAGCAAAGATACATCTTGAATACAAACAAGAACCATCTTGGCTTTCAACATGCGCGGAACTCGCATGCGCAGCATGAACGAACTAGTCGTTATTACCATGCTGGTCGTTCAACCTACGTCTCGGGTTCACAACCCAATGGCGGTACCATCTAAGATGATGGGAGACGTATGGTACAAAAGTGAGGAAACGTTGTGCTTCAGCAGATCTTCTTACAGAGACTGCACTCACAAACCCGCTCATCCGTACACTTGCATTGCTGTCCAACTTTGCAGTGTTTATTTGTATACTGATAATATATTCACGGCGCCTGTTTATCTCGCCGTATCATCCCAAGCGTCCGGCTTTAGCCAATCATCCCGGCGGTGTCGCAGTGGCTAAATAAAGCGTAAGTGGGGCCAAACCTGGTGGGTATATAGTTTTGGCGGTAATATATCTAACTAGCGAGGTAAACCCTGAGTTAAGGGTTACGGAATCAGAACGGTAAAAAGCCCCTTGATAAAAGGGAGATACACATAAATACTAACGCGAGTTTCCCGACTACTGGTGACGTTCACCCAACCTACTTTAGGAAGTGACAAGTGACAGATTAAACTGTCAGTGTGTCACATCCAGCATTCCGGGACAGTCACAACGGGCGCTGGGAGGCTAGTATGGGGGGCTTAAGTAGGGGGGGGAGAGTGCACGTTTTAACGCCAAAAGGGGGTGCACATTTAACGCGTTATGCGTTATTACCAACCTAGAATCTACGTGCCACGTCGGAAAAGCGACTCGCACCTTCCGTGTTTTTCAGCCTGATGTTGCGTCCCAAGCACCGCTTTCAAAGAAATACGCTTGATATTTCTTTGAAAGTGAGCCTATGATTATGATATTATTCCCAAGTTATAAGACCTCGTATAACTTCGTAATAATACTTTTCATTGTGTTTTCCGTAGTGAACTTTTTTATTGGACATGATAAAATAATAATAATAATAATAAAACATTTACGCTAGTAAAGGGGACAAAGTCCTGAGAGTGCGGTAACCCTGCAAAGCAGGCTAGTGAAAACACCAGGGGCTACTCCCTCTGCTATAGCGCGCCCACAAAGGGGCTCAGCCCACTTTTCAGCAGGGTGACATCTAGAGAAAAAGCTAAGTGCTAGGCAATAAAAAACTCTAGAAGGTGGAGAAGCAACCATGATGAGCGCGTGCGTAACGCGATCCCCGCACGTTTTCATCCTTATCGTACCGCTATAAACGGGACAATTGGAACAAAAGTTTTGCAGTCTCGAACTTATGAGTGTTCGAACAGCGTGAAACTCTCTCCAACACTTTATAAGTATGTAATGAAGTTAGTTTCAGTCGCTGTCTTGAGCATCCGCAGAAACGCGGACGCCCAAAACGCGTTTGAAGTCCGCAATGCGAACCCCCTTCGCGGCTTGCTCACATCCGCGAATACGGATGGAATAACGCCAAACGCGCTATCACGCAACGTTAACTTAAGTCAACTTTGCGTGAAAACTTGGCGGAGACTCATGTCTGTACATCTTGCAACGCAATCGTTTAGTACCTCAAGGGTACCCCCTCACTCCCGGCGAGCATCCTAAAACGCGAAGTACGGCTTCTTTCGCTACGTTTCGAGTGTCAATCGACGCACACATATCACAGTAAGAACATGTTTGAAATGTTGTGATACATGTTGGGAAATTTGCAGAGTAATTGCAAAAAAATTCATGTGCGGGCAGCAGCCCGACGCATGTTTTAAAGGGTCCTTCCGGGTCAACGGTGGGATAGTAGGCTTACCACACCGGTCAGATGAAAAATCGCACGGTCTTCCCGATTTCTGATGTGGAGGAATATTTCCTACGATTGGGAATCTACGTCATGTCGGGGAGGGCAAAACGTGGGGAAATTTCGTTCTATAAATTGGTGACCGACTTGGGCGTATGCCGACTGCCGATGCCGACTCCGTCGCGTGACGTGACACCAATCCATAGAATGCTGAATGGCACTCAGGTAACAGGATACACATCTTTGATCTTACGACATAGGACAGACGACAGCGACAGACGAGAGTCCGAGAGACAGAGAGAGTCGAGAGGGCTCAGTCGAGAGTCCAGACGAGACTCGAGAGAGCTTCCAACGCCAAAGTGAAAGACCAAACCCAAAGCGAGCCATTCGTTAATACTACAGCGACACATACAAAGGGAGCGAGCACTTGCTTCCTGTGCCAATATCCGCGGCTACTCTCCGGTCGACTCGGGTAATCTATCAAGATTTCATCGCATTTTCAGGAATTTCTTTTGGCGTTGATTTGTTATTTTCTGGGAGTGTTGCGAATGTCCTTGGCTTGCCCGGACGGCATCGACCCTCTTTTCTAACTCCGTTGACGAGTGCATCGCATCTCCTTTCAAAACGACACCCGATCTAAAGTGATATATATCATGGCACCAGCCACTTCCGGATCAAGCATCTCTCTCGCCGATCTCAATGAGACATCCAACGCTAGCCTTGCTCCCTCTGCTGCCGAGATTCTCAACCAAAAAATGCCCTGGGAAACCTACATGACAGCAAGGTTGATCTCTCATCAAGATCTGCAGCTCATTCGACGCTACGATAAGCACTCGGCTGACGAGCAGGCTGCTCTTTTAGAAGAGGTATCGAGTTAAGCACTTGTCCAACTAGTATCTTATCACCGTAAAATTCCAAAGTTTCGTTTGCCCTCTTTCTGTTTTAGTAAGGAATGGAAGGCTTGGGCTGTCAGGACGGAGCCGCTTATGCCCAAACTTTTCTGACGCTCGTGCGCAATATTACGAAAAATGATGTTGTTCAATATGCACTTGCCCTCATTGACGACATGTTGTCAGGTAAAACCCCGGTAGCCACTCCTCTCGAAGAGTTGTCACAAAAGTATTATTCAGCACGTGCTGTCAACATGTGTGTTAATTTTGTTGCTAGTTTTTTTTGGTGTAGTTTTCACAATCCGCCGCTGTGGCTCTTTGTCAAATCAACAATCTCCTGCGTGACTTATTGATACCTTCACGTGCTTCACAGCGGACGAAGGTAGGGCTGCTCTTTTCCACGTCAACGTCGAACTGGATTCTGAATCTTCCGTAGATCCATATACTCCCTTACTCAAGCTGCTTCAAAAGGACGATTGGTTAGTGCTTCCTTTCCTGGGTCTAACACTCCCGTAGTTTTCTGAAACTGATTCCACCTCCAAATACTCAGCTGCACGTAGAGGCCTTAATTCAGAGGCTCTGTGCGGGATACATAAGCGTTTGTAGTTTGTATTACTGCATGCCTGGCACTTTGTGGCAGCTCTGACTCATCTACCGAGCGTTGCTCGCCCATCTAGTCCCGTGTGCCCCTCGCTTTTTCAACATGCGGGCGCTTCGTGTGACGCCTGCAATCCCTTTCCTTGCTCATCGCTTTTGCCTACGATCGCCTTCCGAAGCCATGTGCTGGACCGTTTTGCCCCGGTCTTCATCAGGCTGTATCACCTGTCCGACCCTCTTTCACCTTGCACGATAAGCTGAAGTTATCCTTACCCTCTTTAACCGACCAGCACGAGTCGGAATCATTCCCGCGACTGTCTTTTGCTTGAACTGTGAAAAAAACAGTAGCCCTGTTTCTGACCTGAACCTCCTACACGCAAGCTTGAGGCTAGACGCCTGTGCTATGGAGTCGCACGAGGCTCACGAAACTTCGCGGGCTCAACCTCACGCGTGCGGGTTGAGCGCGGTGCAGGTTCACTCAGGAGGCCGCTAGCCGGGTGCTTGTGCGTGTCATTGCGGCGCGCCCCGGACGTGGCTCCGAAGTTCTGACCATCGAGGACGATACCGCGAGGGTTGATGGCACCGGCGCCTCCTCCTCGAGTGAAACCGCTTTCGAAGTCGCGCCTGGCCTTCTCGGGCAGGTCGTGAGCACTTATGTAGACTGGCTCTGCAATCAGGTGCCGTGCGGATGACCCTCACGCCGTCACGCCTGTGGTCAGCAGCAAAACTGTGAATCGTGTGCACGACCTTCTAACTCCCCACCTGTCCTCTCCTTTCGGGGTACAAATGTTTTTCACCAACACTACAAAAAAACGTATAAAGCAATATTGAAATTCAATTGTGTCGCAAAAGCTCATCACAACGACATCGTTCAAAGTTTCGCTGTGCGGCAAGGCTGACATCATGTCAAAGAGAGCAAGATGCCCCACACACGAATCCATACACCCTGTTCGACCCTCAGCCTTGAACCTGTTAGGATACTGAGAGCATTTTCGAAGATCAGCGCCGCGTACCTTTTACTTTTCTTTCTTTCTCCCCATTTTCGCAAGCGGCCATGAAGCGGTTCCCGCGGGGAAGCCCGCGATCTTTCACCCTTTGGGCTTTGGGAGTTGGGCCGAAGCCAGTGCACCCCGACCCTTTGGGCTTTCTGTAGGGATTATCAGCAGTGAGGAACGGTGCGCATATTCGGCGGGGCTGTACACTGTGTCCTGGTGTTGTGGATCGCCGATCGGCTAGCACCGTTCGGAGCTTTCCGAGTGTCTCAAGTGCGCAAGCCCTCTCCCAGCTGATGATTCACCGGGGAGGGCTTCTCGAGTGTGGGCTGGCAGCTGAGGCGCCCAACGCATCCCTCGCGCTCCGCCCGTGAGGCGGTCTGCGCACTCGCAATCCTGCTGCGGGAGCGCTCCATACGGCCACTTTTCCTTCGCGCTGGCGGGGTGCAGCTTCTCGTGCCACTGCTGACGCCCTCGGCCTCTCCCTCCACAATTCAGGTGCACCACACTCCGCACTTTCCTTCACCGCATCTTTTGGCTTCCCAAGGAGAAGCTCAAAGCTTATGCGATCACTTTTCTGGACTCTACCTGTTTCCTTGCATATTCTTGCGCGTTCCGCGTGCAGCGAGCCGTTGCGTTGGGGTCGAGTCCGCGAAAGCCACCCGGCATCCTAAGGTCCCCTCCGAGAGTGTCGCGATGAGGCTACTGGTCGCTTCGTTATGCCTGCTCCGCAAGGTCCACCGATCACCCGCTGCACTTTGAAAGCACTGAGGAGGTTCTCAGACCTCCCGCCGACTCGCGCGGATTTTCTGTGCGCAAACCTGCGATTCACGTGTCGAGAGTCTAACCACGTCGGGCAGCGCTCCTGAATCTGGCGGGCTAGGGTATCACCAACCACCCTGCCCTTAATTCAACTTGTGCTCTCTCCTCCGAGGGAAAACGGCTCGTATTCTCGGATCGGTCTGCGCGGTGGACCCTTGCGGGGCGCATTCTCCCCAGGGCGGCCTCCCGCGCGGCTCACAGGCGGCCTCCGTGCTCCCCGCAGATGCTATACGAAGCCACTTTTTGCGTCTGGAATATGAGCTTCCTGCGACCCGCGGCAGAGCTGATGGGCGGTAAGTGCCCGCTAGGCCTCGCGCTTGCCTCGCGCTCGGTGACGTGATCCTGGGAACGCCCCTGCCTTCGAGAGCTTGGTGACGTGGCCCCGGTCGCAGAGCTATTCGCTGCGACGCAAGAAGCACAGCATGAGGCTGAGATCAAGGCACGAGGCGGCTGAGGGTGCAGGTGCCGGGGTGTTGCCCGCGCTCGTGGAGGTGGCCCGCGTTGTGAGCAAGGAGAAGGTATCTCTTCTTGAGCTCTCCCCGGGGCTCCCAGTAACGGCACTGACCAAGCCTCGACTCGCCTTACGGCGCTGTTCGTGTGGACGCGCTGCCAGCACCAAGGGCTCGCCGCCAGGCTAAGGACACGCGAGGGGAAGGAGTGGCAAAAGGGGATGGAGCAGAGAGGCTAGAGAGAAAGAGGCAGAGGCAGCACAGGGAAAGGAGAGTAGAGCGCAGGGGAGCAACAGAGATGAACAGGTGGAAAGAGGGCAGCTCAGGAGCCGGGCGAGGGGGCTCAGAACAAAGTGTGGCTGAGAGTGTGGGAAGGCGAGAGGAGGAACGACGATTTGCGGAAACGTGGAGCTCCGGGCCCTGCTTGCGAAGCGATCGCGACTAACTTTTCTGCCAGTGATTTTCTCTGGTTGCCTCCTTGAAGAGACTTGAATCCCTCTTCAACAGAATGGGGGCTTTATTCACAAGCTTGGTCTCTCGCGCTCCGCGGTCTGCCAAGTCCTCCCGGTGAACCTGCGGTGACTGGTCAAGCCGATCCCTTGATCAGACTCCACGCTACTGCGGACTTCTTGAATCAGCCCAGGGAAGTCACTTTGTGATCTGGGTCAGGGGCATGCTGTTTCACCCTCGCCTGTCTGTTGCGTCCACGTGTAGGGACTAAGACGTGGTGTTAGTAGGGGAGAGTAAGTCGAACGTCGGAGGTAACCGGAGGCTGCGCCTGATGATACAGGTTGTGAGGATGGCAGTGCTCACCCTGAAAAATCTGGCTGAAACTACAGGTGCTGACTTCTTCCCGACTTCTGCTGCGCCTGTCACACTTGCGGTTGTGCTGACTTCTTTCCGACTTCTTCTGCGCCTGTCACACTTGCGGTTGTGCTGACTTCTTTCCGACTTCTTCTGCGCCTGTCACACTTGCGATTGTGTTGTTTTTTTCCCGGCGGTGTTGCTGTCAGCATCACAAAGTCTTTCGGTTTGTCACCAGAACCAGTCTGCTGCCATCTGTGAGAATCTCAGGTCGTCAGTAGAAGCCACTTTTGACGTCGGATATTTCTCGACTTTCCAACAGAAGCTACCAAATGCGTCAGAAACTCTCGATTCAGTTGCAGATGCCGTTTTCGCCTCTGGAAGACTGTTGGTTCGGGAGAGAGATCTCTTGCCTACAAGGCTGGCGGCGCTCGCAGCCCTTGTGTCTCGTCGGCCCTCGTACCCCTGCAAGTGGGGCCGGAGATCCGCTTCTCTCACCGTGGCCTGAAGCGCAGGAATGTCCTACGGTGCGGATGCCGCCGAGTTAGGTTTCTTGAAGGTGGTGAGCACTCTGCAGCAGGTGCGGCGTTCTTCACCATCGAGTGCCCCCCACTCCCTTTCTGATATGTGCCCGTTTGTCGATCACAAACCCTTTCATCACATGGAGAAGCCTGCCTCTGAGCCACCGGCGCCCCGTGGTACAAACGTTTTGTGCCAAGTCTCCAAGTCTCTCACACGTTTGAGCCAGCACAGAGAAGCACTGTGGGAATATATGAGAGGAAGGGAGACAGACGCCGATATGTGTTGTGCCTCACCTTTATCACCCTTTTATCCTGGAAGTGGACAAAACCAGCACCTTCGAAGCTTTTCACTCTTCAAATCTTGAAACCTTAGATGCAGTTTTTCTTGCATAAGGTGACATATGTGGGGGATCGAGCCGTTCCGGTGGCTCGAGGTTATGTGCTGGGCAGACCAGCAGCACCGGGATGTGACAGATGGTTTGGTGCCTGGGGGAAACTGGCAGGGCACCTGGGCTGACGAGGAGCTGGTTGACGCCCTCAGCAACCTGGGTGACGGCCTCCAGCAGTGCCTCAAGGACGCCTCCTCCTTTGATAAATACCGCAAGGTACCTGCACTATGTCGAAGCCGAGGCGCGCCCGGGAGAGAGTGGGCGTGCGGCGAGCTCGAAGCCGAGGCGCGCCCTGGAGAGAGTGGGCGTGCGGCGAGCTCGAAGCCGAGGCGCGCCCTGGAGAGAGTGGGGGTGCGGCGAGCTCGAAGCCGAGGCGCGCCCTAGAGAGAGTGGGCGTGCGGCGAGCTCGAAGCCGAGGCGCGCCCTGGAGAGAGTGGGCGTGCGGCGAGCTCGAAGCCGAGGCGCGCCCTAGAGAGAGTGGGCGTGCGGCGAGCTCGAAGCCGAGGCGCAGGAGGTGGGCGTGCGGCCCGAGCTCTGAAGCCGGCGGCGCCCTGGAGAGAGGTGGGCGTGCGGCGAGCTCGAAGCCGAGGCGCGCCCTGGAGAGAGTGGGGGTGCGGCGAGCTCGAAGCCGAGGCGCGCCCTAGAGAGAGTGGGCGTGCGGCGAGCTCGAAGCCGAGGCGCGCCCTGGAGAGAGTGGGCGTGCGGCGAGCTCGAAGCCGAGGCGCGCC
>LGRX02010637.1:0-19905 GCA_001247695.2 Cymbomonas tetramitiformis
GCTTTGGCTGTATGCGTCTCGGAGGCCGGGCCTCGCGCACGGGCTGAAGGCTTTGGCTGTATGCGTCTCGGAGGCCGGGCCTCGCGCACAGGCTTAAGGCTTCGGCTGTATGCGTCTCGGAGGCCGGGCCTCGCGCACAGGCTGAAGGCTTTGGCTGTATGCGTCTCGGAGGCCGGGCCTCGCGCACAGGCTGAAGGCTTCGGCTGTATGCGGCTCGGAGGCCGGGCCTCGCGCACAGGCTGAAGGCTTCGGCTGTATGCGTCTCGGAGGCCGGGCCTCGCGCACAGGCTGAAGGCTTTGGCTGTATGCGTCTCGGAGGCTGGGCCTCGCGCACAGGCTGAAGGCTTTGGCTGTATGCGTCTCGGAGGCCGGGCCTCGCGCACAGGCTGAAGGCTTTGGCTGTATGCGTCTCGGAGGCCGGGCCTCGCGCACAGGCTGATTTCTTTCAGGTTGACCCCATGCCGAACACCTCCTTCAATATCACGGAGGCCAACGCGCACCCACTTTACAAAATTAACCCCCGCAAATACAATCCTGATGGAAAATTGAAGGTCTGCTCCTCTCACCACGGTTTACCAAGCCACTGAACCTCCTGTCTAGCATACCCAGAGCTTCTGCGGCTTACTTGAGATAGTTTGAGCGCCACCTATAGACACTCCACATGCAGCCAAGATATCCATTGGGTACTGTTATTGCGTAGCCAAGATAGGCCACGTGGAGCTCTACTTGTGAAGTGGTCTGTTGTTGCAATGTCCAGATGTGCCACGTGGAAGTTGAAAATCCATTGTTGTGTGTCGGGAATTGTGGGGACGTCGGTTCGGAAGCAATTTCCACTCGGGAGATAGCGCCATGTGCAGCATACCGCAGTGAGTCGTATCTGGTTGGGTGCAATGTGCTGAGCAGGGAGAGTCGTATCTGGTTGGGTGCAATGTGCTGAGCAGGGAGAGTCGTATCTGGTTGGGTGCAATGTGCTGAGCGGGAAGTCGTATCTGGTTGGGTGCAATGTGTCTGAGCAGGGAGGAGTCAATGTATCGTATCTGGTTGGGTGCAATGTGCTGAGAGGGGAGAGTCGTATCTGGTTGGGTGCAATGTGCTGAGCAGGAGAGTAGTATCTGGTTGGGTGCAATGTGCTGAGCAGGGAGAGTCGTATCTGGTTGGAGTGCAATGCTGAGCAGGAGAGTCGTATGCTGAATGTGCTGAGCGGGAGAGTCGTATCTGGTTGGGTGCAATGTGCTGAGCAGTGAGAGTCGTATCTGGTTGGGTGCAATGTGCTGAGCAGGGAGAGTCGTATCTGGTTGGGTGCAATGTGCACAGGCAGGAGAGTTGTATCTGGTTGGGTGCAATGTGCTGGGCAGGAGGTTGTATCTGTTGGAATGTGCTGAGCAGGGAGTCGTATCTGGTTGGGTGCAATGTGCTGAGCAGGGAGAGTTGTATCTGGTTGGGTGCAATGTGCTGAGCATGGGTCAAAACAATAACCCATTACAGCAGGACCTAGTTAGAAACCAGAGAACACAGGAAATGAACCTATAGGGTCCTTGCGCTCGGGAAGCACAACTTGGACTAAAACTATACATAGGAAATCAGATGTTTAAAGTTTGGATAAGAAATTAAAAGCGCGATGAAAATACAACAGTGTGAAACAGGTAAACAGATTAATGAAAACGGGTTGTATTTACCCATTTCCATCTTTGTCAATAATACCTAGTGGAGAAATTAAAAAGGGTGAAATATTACCTTTTGTTAAACGTTCATATTATTACATGGCGCTCACATGTCGCATCATATATATATATATATCAGATCTTTGCTTGCATTCAATCATTGAATGAAGATCTGATTTATGGAAAACAAAATATTGATCATCACACCATCTATACCAAATAATTTTGAAAGTGCTGATAATTCTGGGTTGGATTCGATGCTTAACGGGTAAAAATATCATAAGCGACAACACAAGTGAAAGTATCAATAATGTTCAAATCAAGTATTGATATGCATGCTGAAGATGTAGACTGTGCTAGGACAACACACGGTGTCATGCGCGGATGACTCAGCAATGTCATACATGCCAGTAGTGTCATACGCGCCTTACAGCATTAGCGCCCGAGACCCCTGTTGAGGAAGAGACCCCCCTTATATGGGAGTACACAGTACTACTGTACTGTGTAATAATGTGTCATGAAGAATACTGGCACATGATAATGCAGTACAAGCATATGATAGGTTGATGAGACTTGGCCATGCTGACTAGGATTACCTTAGAGAGCTGAGTGAATAAGTAATGGCCAAGGCCAAAGAAACAGTTGAGATTTCTAGAGTAACACAGCCGCATGGCAAAAGTCAAATAATACCTAATTCTTACCTGCAAGTATATGTAGTAAGTCAGGACATAGATCCTAAGAGTGACATAGCTCACTATGACCTTATAAAGCATAATATAGAACCTTGCTTTATATGAGTCCCATCACAAGTAGTTACAGTGTCTGTTATGTGAGGAGGGTTACAGCTGCCTCCCACAAAATGGTATCAGTGTGCTACGCACCACCACCACCACCGCTTCCGCACGTTTTTTCTGATTTACAGTTATAGCTTTTCGGGCGAATTTATGTGTTCTCCTATTCTTCGGATGGTATTTGAGCTCTCGCACTGCTAGTGCGTTACGGGTACCCCGGGCCTCGCTGGCCAGCGGCTTCGCTTCAGTTCCTTTCGGCTGGTTGGTGCTCGATGCTCAAATAAGTTGTCTTTTATGACCAATCTGGATTGAATTTCTTCTTCAGCGCGTTGCGAAATGATGGCTTACACTGGATTCCCGAAATCGGGCGCTTTTAGGGCCTAAAAGCGCCCAACTGCAAAAATACAGTACGTTTTTCGCTTGCTGGCCTCCGTGGCGCTTTTTGACGTTGTGTCTTATCTTTCAATTGTCAATGGAGGCTTAATTCTTCGTGGCGTCGTGATCTGTGGAGATTAGAGAATTGCGACTTGTTCAGTGTGCAGTGTAACGGCTATTTGAGTCCTTGGCCTCGTTGCGTTATCCGTTCCGCGTTCCATTGGCGTGCGCGAATGCCAAATTCACGTTGCCAATTGTATCGGGAATTGTAATTCTTCCTTGGAGACAGGCTTTGCGGGGTTTGAGAATCTGCTTCTGGCTGCTGGGCATATTTGCGCTCTGACGCACTGGTCAACGCCTCGGCGTTCTTCTTACTCGCAGCTTTGCGCCGTTAATTCTTCTCGGAAATTGTGCCGATTGGTCAGCGTTTTCCGCGAGATCTTCGTCTACTCTCCACTCTGCGATTGGAATGAGTACGCAGCGTTCTTCTTTGGCTCGTCTGGTTGGGAATTGGCGTGATGAAGCTTCAAATTGACGCTATTCACCTGGCGTGCGTGTTCTTCGTCAGTGTCTTTGCGACTGAGTGGAATTACGCAAATTTATGCTTTGGAATTCGAAAATGTTCTTTGAATTGGCAGATGCAGCTTGCGTTCTTTGCCCTTGCGCTTTACAGCGCTCTGGC
Source organism: Cymbomonas tetramitiformis (assembly GCA_001247695.2). Classification (NCBI taxonomy): domain Eukaryota; kingdom Viridiplantae; phylum Chlorophyta; class Pyramimonadophyceae; order Pyramimonadales; family Pyramimonadaceae; genus Cymbomonas; species Cymbomonas tetramitiformis. Next base: position 3,510 of record LGRX02010637.1, read on the forward strand.
GTTCTTAGCAGTGGCGAACCCTAAGTGGTATCGCGCTGCAGCGTTGCTTTGACTTCCGTGGGCCGATCGTTGGCCAATTTTGCTCAATTTGTTTTCATCTTGCCTCTTCGAGTTCGCTGGAAAGCTTCGATTGAGATTTGGTAACAGCAGTTGCTTGTTTGCTGTTGGGCTTCTGCGTCTTCGCTCTTCCACTATACGCCTATACGGCGGAAGCGCTGGCAAATTTTTCAGAATCAGATTGCCGCGTTTCTCCACCAACTTTGGCGACTGTTTGCATGTCTTCTTCTCGGTCGCAGCGTGAGTTGCCGCCTTGGCGGAGTGGCGGCCCTGGTGCTGCGGGGGCTTCCCCTGGGCCTTCCAGGCTCTCGAGCTCGGCTCGGCCGTTTGAGCCTGGGGTGCGGGATGAGCTTGCGGCTTTGGAGCCCACTCCTTTCTTTGTTCCGCGTGCTGGGAACGGGCCTGCCGGGGCGCGGCGAGGCAGCGGGGGGGGAGGAGGAGTGCAACGCTCTCTTGAAGAGCAGTACGCGCGTTTCTCAAGCGCGCCAGTGCCTCGAGGAGAACGCGACTCACAAGCGTCGCTGCCCGCCACACCCATGGGCTTTACCAACGAGCCGCGGGACACACCTGGCCAGGTGTCCGCTACCGTCCCCATGTTTGAGCGGTACTCTACACCGCAACAACGCGCTCTTCTGGCTCGCGCTACTCCACGACGTGGCCAACCAGCTTTCGAGGAAACCAACACGGTCGCTATAGCCACCCCATATTCCTTGGAATCACCTCCTCGAAGTGAAGCTGTAGTTGATCAAACACTTGTAGTAGAGCACCGTGCTGCAGAGTTACCCACTGGTAGTGACATGTCGGCGCACAAGCGCGAAGGCGTGCCTCTGGGTAGCGAACGACGCCTGTCTGGCACAAGCGTCAAACTTGCTCGCCAAGCAGTGGCAGTGGACATTTTGGCTCAATACGTCCTACGTAGTTGGTGGAGCACTTGGAAGGCGCGCGTATATAGTGGTAGCACTCTTCCAGTCTTCAAGGCATGGCGCCTACGAGCCCGCCTCGTGCGGACTGCCACTTTCTTTGCAGCATGGCATGAGCAAGTCCAACACGAACGTCAGGAGAACATTATGCGAGCAAACTCGCATTTGTCATTTCTACTCTTGGGCGTCTGGCGAGAGGAAACACGTCGTGTAAAAGAGATCAAACTCGAGATCACGAAGTGCAACGACGCTCTATCCAGGTTCTACGCGGAAAAGTGTGTGAAGGCGTGGAGAGCTATCGTGGATTTCGCGTCCAAGTGCACACGTTTTGCGGTACAACGCAAACAGCACGTGAAGCGCAAAGCCCTTCACGAGTGGGCAGCACTGACGGACGTCCCTGACGTGACTCCAAACCAATGGGCGACTTTACGTAAACATTTGCGCCGCCTGAGTGGCGAGGAGAACGCGATTGCAGCGATCACATGGGAGGCTCACCTCAAGACGAAAGGTGGAGAGCAGCGTGTGATCCCATCGCGTGGGCTGCTCTTATCCCACGTCGCCTCAGCGGGCCATCATTATCATCACCTCACTCGAGCTGTGGTCACAATCATCCCAGCCAACCGACCTGCAAGGCTTGTGAAGTTGGGAGTGGACGTTGAGGACGTGATTAGAACATTGAGGCGTACAACCACCTTGGAGATCCACGTCCCACAGCAGGGAGTACGAACCGTGCCGGACCGCAACCCCTACGAGGTTTTATCGTCCGAAGATGACCCCACGACGGATGCTGAGGATGATGGACCTATCTATGCGCCACTGCCGTCCCGCTCAAAAGCCCCAGCAGCCCCACGACCTACCCAACGAGAACGTGGAGTCCGCATGCAGGCTTTAATGGAAGTAGCCCACCAGAAGGAGATGGCGAAGCAAGAGCGGAAGCAACGGAAAGCGACCAAGCGCAAGCTCGCTAAGGCTCGACGCCGCAGTGGCGGCGACCATAGCACGTCGTCTGAAGCTTCATACAACTCCAATGAAATGGGAACCACATCATCATCATCGTGTACCATCCACTCCGAGTCACTCTCCTCCGACACCTCGCATGCCTCTTCGTCTAGAAGCTCTCGTAGTAAAGGAGGGCGCCAACGTCGACGCCAAGCTCAAGCAAACCGACATGAGCAGCAACTACGAAAGTTGCGGGAGGAGTCCGAGAAAGTTGTGATGGAAGCTGCAGCCGCTCACCAGCTGCAACTCGCTGCACTTCAAACGACCATGCAGAAGGCTGCGGAGGAATCTGCTCGCGTACAGAAGGAGCTCTTGATGGAAGTGCAGCACGAAGCTCAACAAGCTGCACTTGAGGCCGCGGGCGAGCAAGTAGCACGTCATGACCAACAGCTTCAAGAGCTTCAGCGAGTCGCAGAAGAGCAGCGCCAACAACTTGACCAGGCTGCTCAAGATCAGCGATTACTTGAGCAACAGGTGGTGGAGAGCCGCTCAGTGGTGGAGGCCGCGTTCAAATCTGCTGATGACCGCGTGAGCTTAGAGGAGCACGCTCAGCCGCTCACCACCCCTGTGAGTTGCGCGACTGTGACGAGCGACGCTCCCAAAGCAGAAGGAGAAGCCTTGGTGGTACCCTCGTCAGCCACGACTGTTGACGTACGTGATCAACACAAAGGAGTGACGTTCGACCCTATCGTGCAAGCATCCTCCCCTACGACAAGTGTACGAGACCGGATTACCAAGCTAGACTGGAGGTCCATCAGTGCACCTGCCGTCGTGGCTATTCGTGCACACGTGGAAAAGCACTTGGCGGGCCACGCGGACAAGCTGGAGGCAGAGCGTATGTTCTTTGCCGTCGCAAGAAAGTACCGGGAGCACGATCTAGCGTCAGGGTGCGGACCACCAGTCTCTGAGGCGCCTGCCTCTGAACTCCCTTCGCCACCTCACATGGGCAAGGCCGTGATTCTCAACGTGCACAACGAGGTCGCGTCCAGCACCACCAACATTCCGTGCTCGAGATGCACCCGCACCCCGCAACCTCCTGTAGCTATATGGAGCTGCGAGGTGATGACCCTTCCAACCTTGTCAGAAAGCACCCAACTCGTGCCGTTGTGTATATACTGCACACGGGGAGTTTGGCCTGGCGCGTTCGACCGGTTTCCATCGGTGAACCCGAAACCGCCTCCAGTGCGTAGCGGCGGAGGCGGCGATGACGGAGATGGTGGTGGTGATGATGACGGTGACGACCCGGGAGGACCCGGTGGCCATCAAGGGGGGGGGAATGAGCCGCCTGACGACCCCACCTCTGACGCACCTAGCGAACCCTCGCGGAATCCTGAAGGTGGACGTCGCGGCCATGGCGGGGGCGGAGGCGGTGACGACCCGCCCGACGATGAGACGTCCTACAGCTTCGGTTCGAGCAGGAGGTCCTCGTACAATGATGGCAGGCAGCAAAGGGAGGAGTACACCAGGCACTCATATGCCCTCAAGGCCGCGAAGGACATCATGTCCTTGTACTCAGCACCGTTGGAGGGGTCCACAAACCCCTTCGGCCCGCTGTTGCGATTCGTGGACGAGTTCGACAGGTGCTTAACCCTTCCGGTGGTGCTCCTCGCGATGAACACCCCATGCAACGTGCCCAACGGAGCATTCGAGTTCGGAGAGCCGATTCTCTCGGTGCATATTTTGTTGAAGGAGATCACCCAACACTGCTTCCCTACACCTAGCTCCGAAGGAACGGAGCTGCGAGGGGTTCTCCTGGATGCCGAAGCGGACAAGTCGTTGAACCTTGAGAAGGTCATCGTGCCGCTAGCGAAGCTGGTCGTGCCGCTGAAGAGTGAAATGGCCACCTTGGGCTCGTTCCTACGCCGAGTGCGCCAAACTCAAGGACGCATGGCGACACCGCGCAAGGTGCGCGAGTTTTGGGATGGACTACATCTAGCCCATCGCGTGGTGACCATGTTGGCGACACACGAGCTTACCACTCCGGTTCCGGAATCCGACCTTCTGGACGTCTTCCTCTCGGGCTTATCCGCGGAGGTACGAAAGGAGGCGTTCGAGATTGCAGAGCGGAAGGGGACCCCCTTGATCCTCCTCGACCGCGCCCTTCCAGCCAGTCGACGCCTAGCGCTTGAATACGCCATTGAGGCGGAGTTGCATTTGAGCAACGCGACGAGTAGGAGAGCACCAGTGCAGCTACTGGCAGCAGTGGAGGTCTCGGAGGAGCTTCTAGCTCTAGCCGAAGATCGTCCCGCGGGTGCAACTCCTACTGGGCAACGTTTGGGCTCCCCGGAGTACACTGGCTGCAGGTTGTGCCAAAGCAAAGAGCACTATGCTCGAGAGTGCCCACAGGCTGCTCTTCGTAAGAAGGAGTGGGCCAAAGCACTTCTGGCTGAAACCTTGGACATGATCACGCACGAAGTGGAAACGGATGAATACTGCGACGTGCTCAACGCGGTGTTGCCAAAGGAACTAATGGATTTTGCCGCGGAGGACTCCCTCGAGCTCGGAGTACCCTCCAAGTCCTAATGAGCTCGGGCTGTGGGATCCCACATCCCCGCGATGAGCCCCCTTCCTACCTCTCGGAGCAACAGTTGCGGGAAAAGTGGAGAAGAGCCCGTCGACGTCAAAGGCGAAGCGCTCCTTGCACAGGATACCTAGACTCCGATGAGCTCAACATGCTACCCTCGCGGGCGATGACCAGCCCTTCTCCCGCGCCGGAGCGTCAAGTGGTCGAAGCTCGTCTTCACAAGGAAGCCAAGTCTCCAGTGTGTACGAGCGAGGACCTCTCAGACGACTCCCAGCACGTTGGGAAACGGCACCGACGTACCCTAAAGGTGACCGAGAGCTACCGCGTGCACTTGGAGCCAACGGGCCAACCATTGCAAGGTTGGCAATTTCGAGCCGTCCGAGGGCAAGGGACGAGCGCTCTACGCTCCAAGGTGGGCACACGGGGCTTGAGGTCCTCCATCAAGGCTCTGGAAACGGACCTTGCACCGCCCCGTACACCTCCGCGGAGCACGAGCCCACCGCTTTGGAGAGCCGGGCATCGACGCAGCAGCCGAGGACCCACGCGGTCACCAACGCACAGCGCGGTTACCGCCAACAAGCGAGAAGCTCGAGCTCGATCACCCTTACCCGCAGCCCTTAGCAAACTTAAAAGGCTGCAAGAATACCGACGACGACGTCAAGACATCCAGCTTGGGCGTCGACCTCGTACGCCCTCACCTAACAACAACACGACTGTCGAGGCAACCTCAACCACACGGAGTGACCGCCCCCGACCATGGTTGTCACCGACCCATGCAGCTCGAGCTGAAGGAGCTCCAAGGAGGAGGTGGCTCAGTGGGCTGGAGAAGGTTCGCCAACGGGAGAAGCTTAAGCGGGATTACGCCAGTGGCCTCCCATATTTGGAGCGGGACTCTCCTATAGACGAAGAGCTACTGCACATCTTAGCCAAGGAACAAGCGCAAGAGGAAGTAGAAGACGGACTCCTCCAGTACGCAAGTGACTTGGCGACGAATGATATGGCGCGAGCAGCGAAGGACAAGGTCATCCAAGTGGCCTTGTACCCACCTGATTACCCACCCAGGGACCTGGTGCAGACAGCCACCGCTCAAGGGCTCTTGGCCGATGCAGGCACCTACGAGTTACCATGGGACTCTGACATGGACGACCCTCTTGATCTAGGCGACCTTCATGCCAAGGACGACCCCATCGAGTGCCAGCTCAACAGCATCACCGACAGTGGGGACATGAGCCCTGGTTGGAGTGATCTCTTGGCGGCTGTATCAACATCGCGAGCACCACCTCGACAGATCAACAATTCCAAGGCCCCCACCTTGTTGTTGTTCTGGGCGTACGTGAACGGTCGTCGTGTAAAGGTGCTGGTGGCCACTGGGTGCTCCACCAACATTATCTCGGATAAGACTGTACGCAGCATTCCCTCCTTGACGCCTCGACCTCACGAAAACCCCATGCGAGTGCGAGTAGCCGACGGCGCGTCGTACGATGTCAACACGTGCGTCCGCCCTCGACTGCAAGCGGAGACCACCAAGGGGTTGTACGTCAAGCAATTGGAGCTCAGAGTGATGCCCATTGATCTTTGCGTGGATATCATCCTTGGAGGACCTTGGCTAGCCTCCCACTCCCCAGTCACCCTGGATTACTCCCGATGGGGTTCCATCCGGTTTGGTTCTGGAAGCAAGAGAGTGGTCATTACAGGCTGCTCGCCGGGAACGCCAGACCCCTCAAGACCCAAGGATAAGGCCATGGCGTTGGTACAAGGAGTCTTGCTGGACCCCAAAAGGGTACGCAAGGACCTTCGAGCCCTCCAATCTAAGGATGAGTGTGCCTTCGTGGTGTACCTGGCGCCCGACGGCACCTTCGGGGCGGTCGCCTGTAACGAAGATGCCGACGCCGAGACCAACACCAAGCCCAAGGACGCTTCGTCCGAGCATCGCGTCACGTCTAGCTCTGAGCAGCAAGACGCCCAAGTCGCGAGCGCCATGGACTCCTCCCAAGTGGATCTGGGTGAAACGGACGCGCCTGCGCTGATGTCCGCGTCAGACACCGACTCCGAAGCCGAGGACGCTCTACTCCTCCGGGAATCTGTGCGGCCCAGCCCAGGCACCAGTGACGAGGACCACTTGGATAAGGTTTACGCAACAGTGGAGTCCACCCGCCCACAAAACTTTGACGTGGTCGCTCTGGAGGGTGCTGTTGGTCCCCCTGCGGACCACGCGCCATCCAACAACCTACATCTCGGGTTCTTCCAGAGCAAGCGGGAAGCTTTGGGAGCATTCGCTCTATTACCTGAGCACGTACGTGCCCAAGCAACCGACGACCATGCGCAAGGGAAACCACCCACCTGGCATGCCGAAGCCGCAGCCGCGCTGGAGCAGGGAAGGCGCTTACTCCGCGAACGTCGGCCGCGGCGCAAGCGTGTGCGCTGGAGCGACGGGAAGCCCCATACGAAAGGTTTATCTCAAGAGCAGGCCGCTCCAGTGGCTGAGGAATCACCGTCACCGCCGCCCAAGCCCCACGCCATGAAAGAGGAGGAGCCGGACGAGATTGACGAGACAGTATCCCCAGAGATATGGCAACAGCTGCGCGACCTTGAGGAGGAGTTCAAGGACGTCATATGTACGGAGCTGCCTGACTCCGTCCAAAGCCGCGACTACAAGAACAACATTCGCTTGCGATCCGACTGGAGTGGACAACCGCTACACCGGCGTAACTACAAGTTGTCGCAAGAGGAGCTTCGGCAACTGCGTGCACAACTTGACGAGCTGTTGGCCAAGGGGTACATCCGTCCATCGGCGTCTCCCTGGGGCTGTCCGGTACTTATGGTGCCGAAGCCGAGCAACCCTAAGGAGTTGCGCCTGGTTATCGACTACAGGTCGATAAATGAGATCACGGTCAAGGACAAGTACCCTCTTCCTGACGTACAAACCCTCCTCGATGACCTACAAGGAGCAACCGTCTTCTCCACTGCGACGCCTTGTGGGGATTCTGGCAAGTTCCCATGGAACAGGAGGACATCGAGAAGACAGCCATGACCACCCACTTTGGAGCTTATGAGTGGCTGGTCATGCCTATGGGACTGAGCAACTCACCGAGCACGTGGCAAAGAATGATGACGCAGTACCTCGGACACCTACCCTTCTGCAGAGTGTTCGTGGACGACATCATGATTTTCAGTGACACACCTGAGCAGCATGTCGGCCATGTACGTGCCGTACTAGCCGCCTGTCGCCAACACAAAGTATACCTCAAGCGAAGCAAGTTGAAGTTGTGCATGCGAGCAGTACGCTTCCTTGGCCATGTGTGCAGTAAGGAAGGTTGTCGTCCCCAACGCGACAAAGTGGCCTCGGTTCGCGACTGGCCAGAGCTCGAGACTGCCACCCACGTGCGCCAATTCCTTGGAATGTGTGGCTTTTACCGGCGGTACATCCAGTCCTTCGCCCACATTGCCCACCCTCTTACTCGCCTCACGAAGATGGGAGTGCCGTGGACTTGGGGCAAGGAGGAGAAAGAAGCCTTCCAACGATTGAAATCAGCATTGATTTCGGCGCCAATCCTTGCCCTACCGGATCAGCGCTCAGCAGCCGATGGATCTCGCCCATTTTGCGTGCAGACCGACGCCAGTGCGGTCGCGCTAGGAGGCGTGCTGATGCAAGACCTGGGGCGAGGTCTTCAACCGCTGGCTTTCGAGAGCAGGCAATTCTCCTCGGCCGAGCAAAACTACCACGCTGGGGAGCGGGAGCTGTGCGCCATCCACCACTGCACCACGGTGACGTGGAGGCATTACCTTATATTCACCGACTTCAAACTCATGGGTGACCACAAACCCTTGCAGTGGCTCTTCGCGCCGGCTCGGGAGCTGAGTCGACGCCAGGCACGCTGGTATGAGGACTTGGTGGAAGTGGGCGTGCACCAAATGGAGCACGTACCTGGCCGATGCCTAGTGGTTCCGGACGCCCAATCCAGACGACCAGACTACAAGCAGTCATCCGCCAGGGAGGGGCTCAAGGAGAAGGGCGTGGTCGACCGGGATACAGACGAGCCTCGTCAGAGTGTGCCAAGGGAGCCAGCTGAGAGCTCGACCCCCGCCGATCCCACCTCAGTATTCGGTGCAATCGACGAGGATGACACCGACGATGAGCCGTCCGAGGAGCCCGCTAAAGTCAAGATCCGTGAAGACCCCACCTCGGTGCTCGACACCACGTTTGATTACTCCGACTCTGAAGACGAGTCTGTACCTCCGGTCAGCCCTCCGTTGGTCGTCGGGGAGCTCACTCATCTGAATGGGCTCACCTGGGTGGAAACCCCCGACCTGTGGGAAGACGCAGCTGAGACGTTGCACACCGCGGAGCGCGCCTTGCATGAAGCCACCCTTGCTGGCGTCACTACTCGCTCTCGCTCGCAACCGGAGCAAGCCCCCTCTCCAACCCCCTCAACTCCTCCTAGTCCTTCCCCTCCCAGCAAACAAAGTTCCCCTCCCGCGTCAAGCTCCCACTACGATAACGTGGTAGACCGGCAGGACTGGAAACTGGTAAAGGAGAAGTTCGAAGAGATCTCAGCGCAGTACGGCCCGTTCGACGTGGACGCGTGTTGTGACTCCATGGGCGTCAACCGCCAAGTGGACACCTATTGGACGGAGTGCCTCAAGCAGCAATGGCGGGGAAAGCACGTCTGGTGCAACCCCCCCTACACCAAGGATAGCAACCTCATTGAGAGGATCCTACGCCACTTCATGGCCGAGTGGCGCGCCGACCCAGAGAACACGTCGGCGATGTTCCTACTGCCGGACTATGACGCGTCCTGGCGCACCCTTATCCAGCCCAAGTACGGCCTGCACGTGGTCAAGGTGTTCGACCTCAAGGATGCCAAGGGTCACCCTACATGCTTGTTTGAGTCACCAGATGGAGGCCGACCAGCGCTGCGGTGGCCCGTGCTGCTGGTGTGGGCGCCAGCGGCCAGCCGGACTCGGCCTCGAACGAACGAATGCCCGTGCGCCTGCAGCTCAAGGTGCAAGCGAGCCTATGGTTACGACGGGGCCAGCAGCCAAGGCGCGCGCAGCCAAAGGACCACTGAAGGCATGCCAGTTCGTAAAAGCACTACGCGCGGAGTACGAGCGTAGCCCTTACCTCACGATGTTAAAGGAAGAGCTTTTAGCCGCCCCGCACCAGCGCACGGACACCTTCCGCATGGTTGACGACATGATCTGGCGCATCGCGGAGGGACGCTACCAGCTGGTGTTGTCGTCCGACTCTCCCCTTCGAGAGATAGTCATGCGTGAAGCGCACGAGTCTCCCGCGGCGGGGCACACCGGGCGAGATAAGACTCTTGCTCGGATTGTGCGGCGGTTCTGGTGGCCCCGCATGAACAAGGACGTCACCGACTGGGCCCGCTCGTGCTTGATATGCCAGCAGACCCGCCCGAGGAACAGCTATCCGGATGGGCAGCTGAACCCCCTCCAAGTCCCGGTCAGGCTGTGGCAGGTGGTCAGCATTGACTTCGTTACTGGACTACCACGCACGGAGCGGGGCTACGACGCCTTCGCCACGTTCACGGACAAGTTGTCCAAGATGGTGCACGTGGTCCCCATGCTGTACTCCGACAGCTCGGCTGAGCAAGTGGCGCGAATGTACTTCGACCATGTTTGGCGACTGCACGGTGCTCCTATGAAGATCATTTGTGACAGGGACTCTCGCTTCCGTGACGCCTTTCACATGGAATTGCATCGCCTTATGGGGGTGCAGGTGGCCTCCACTACGCCGTACCATCCACAAGGAGACGGCCAAGCGGAGCACACAAACCATACGGTGGAGCGCATGTTGCGCGCCTACGTTGACGCAAACCAGACAGACTGGGATTTATGGTGCACCCCGGTGGAGTACGCCATTAACGACTCCAGGTCCGCAGTTACTGGATTCACACCCTTCGAGCTTTGCTATGGGCATGCCCCGGCGTCGCAGCTCGACTTCTTCGTAGAAGCTGCATTGGCCTCTCGTAGGGGCCGTGCCAAGGGGGGGAGAGGGGACGTCGTGAAGAAAGGCACGGCCCACGAGACCGCCCGGCAGTTTGTTCAGCAGCTGCAGACTGCTCGCGATAGGTTGCTGGTAGCTCAGCAGCAGCAAGTGGCCCAGTATGACGCTCGTCATCGTGCTCGCCGGTACGCAATAGGTGACATGGTGTGGGTGGACGCCACGCATCTCACCCAGCCCGGGGATAGGGGCCTACACAAGAAGTTGCTGAAGAAGCGCCTGGGCCCGATGGAGGTGCTGGAGGCCTTCCACAGCGATCGGCAGATGGAGCTCGCCCCCGAGGACCGAGGGGCCCCCGCGGCTTACCGCCTGAAGCTACCACCACAGTGGAAGGTGCACGACGTCTTCACCGTGGATAGACTCACCCCAGTGGAGTCGGGCCATGGCAAGTTCGCGGACAGGAGTGCGGAGATTCCGCCTCCCCCTGTGGACGTAAGCGGTCGTAAGGAGATGGCGGTGGAGTGCATTGAGAGGTCACGCACGAGGAGACGTGGCGGGCGGACATGGACGGAGTACATGGTCAAATGGGTAGGTATGCCACGCTCCGAGAATGAATGGAAAACTCGCGAGGACCTCGAGTTCGATGGAGTTGGCCGAAAAGGGATACCTAACCGCGCTCTACAGGAGTTCGAAAAGGTCGAGGCCAAGAGGCAAGAACGTGAAAAGAGCAGAGTCACCCGCAAACGCGAGGAGTCAGCAGGGGCGATATGGATGACGGACCCTGAGGAGTTACAGGCGGACGGAATGGCGTGGATCCCGGAAGAACGAGCCGACGACGAGGTGGGCACATTCGCGACGGTGTCACCCACTAGTTTCATGCCATCCCAAGGACCTGGTCGAGGAGCAGCACGCCTACAGCCGTCTCGACGCCCAATACGGATCTTGGTGTTGTTTTGTGGCACGGGCTCTGTCGAACGACAGTTCAGCAAGCAGTTTCCTGGGTGTGAGGTAGTCTCGGTGGACATCCAGAACCGATGGAAGCCCACCCACTGCGAAAACATCCTGCACTGGGACTATCGGCAGTTCTCGCCCAAGCACTTTGACGTCATTTGGGCGAGCCCTCCATGCACGGAGTACAGCCAAGCCAAAACGGTAGGGGTACGAAACCTGCGTGGTGCTGACAGGCAAGTGCGGAGAACGCTGGAGATCATCAAGTACCTCCAGCCGAGCTTCTACTTCATCGAGAACCCGCGTGGCCGAGCTCCTCATGGGTTACACACTCGCCGATGCATGCAAGGGTTGCCACTTCCGCATCTGGCTACATATTGCAAGTATGGTATGCCCTACAAGAAACCCACCCACTTCTGGACCAACGCGCCTATCACCACCTTGAGGTCCTGCGACCCTGAAAACCCCTGCGACTTCAAACGCCGTTATGGGCGACACGAGAAGATGGCGCAGAGCGGCTCCACCTGCAGAGAGTCGGGCGACCCTAGGCCAGGCATGGGAGCTGGATGGCACGTGTATGGCATCCCCGCGGCCTTGCTTAAACAGTTATTCAGCTCTCTACCGGTGGAACAACCCGTGGGGTCAATCGCAGCGGTATGTGAATACCTAGCGGAAATACTCTGGAGAGATGAAAATGAGACGGAGCTCAACGATGAGAGAGTCTGCGCTAATCTGGAAGAAGCTGACGAGGAGCCTGTGACCTTGATGCCGGAGTACAACCCTACGCCGCCACCAGTGATGTCCGACGACAGCGAGTGGGACACCATGGGTTCCGAATCAGCCTAACGACTGTGCATCTAAGCACAAGCGAGGACGCTTCCCACCTGAAGGGGGGGGGAGTTGTGCTAGGACAACACACGGTGTCATGCGCGGATGACTCAGCAATGTCATACATGCCAGTAGTGTCATACGCGCCTTACAGCATTAGCGCCCGAGACCCCTGTTGAGGAAGAGACCCCCCTTATATGGGAGTACACAGTACTACTGTACTGTGTAATAATGTGTCATGAAGAATACTGGCACATGATAATGCAGTACAAGCATATGATAGGTTAATGAGACTTGGCCATGCTGACTAGGATTACCTTAGAGAGCTGAGTGAATAAGTAATGGCCAAGGCCAAAGAAACAGTTGAGATTTCTAGAGTAACACAGCCGCATGGCAAAAGTCAAATAATACCTAATTCTTACCTGCAAGTATATGTAGTAAGTCAGGACATAGATCCTAAGAGTGACATAGCTCACTATGACCTTATAAAGCATAACATAGAACCTTGCTTTATATGAGTCCCATCACAAGTAGTTACAGTGTCTGTTATGTGAGGAGGGTTACAGCTGCCTCCCACATAGACTAATGTCAAAGAAATGAGCGGGAAGCTGTTATCCAATTGTCAAGCTATTCATTACCCGTGTGATCCCACAAAGAAAGTCGGCATGTTCGTCATCGGAAAATTCATTGTCTGCCTCCGCCTGATCAAATAAATGAGTGAGCGCTTTACCAACACCTTACCAACAGAAAATTGAGAAATTGGATGACAAGCATACGAACCAGGAAGTGGATCCCGATTGCTGTTGTTGATAATTGTGGTCGGTTAGCGCAATTTTGGATCATTGATTTCAAGCTGGAGGTGTCCTTGCCGAAAGCAGACTCCACTGTACACAAAATTCGGAGTTCAGCATAAAATTCATCTACTTTATAATGACGTGGTCGCATATTCAAAATGCACATGTATATTAATCAAAGTGGCAAATAAAAAATCAAAGTGTTGTCCATATTGGGTGTGCACCATAGGCTTGCATCATCGGGTAAGCCTCCTTGAATCCATTGTAAAATCGCTGTGAGTGAATCTCTTCAGTATCAAGCTCACATTCAAAATACTCTGCAAGAATAGTCCCTGCATGATACACCTATTATTTGCCTAAGATAATGGACAGCCAAAAAGCGTAACGCTACATAAATTTTGGTGTTGTCTATTATAGTTGGATTGACAATGTCATAGAGCACATGCTCGAACGAGACCACTGTGGAACGGCCCTGTGATTCATAATGGAATCCATATAAGAATCCTCATAGACATATTTTTTTGTGATTTGCTGCTTACCCATTTTGCAGTGGATAACGTTCGTAACGTCATCCGCAACTTCGTAGATAGTACCGGAAACATACAAATAGTACCTACACCGATGAATCAAACCAAACTCAGATTGAACATTCATAAGGAATGGAAAAGCATGCCACATGTTCAAATCAATGTGGGCATCATTACCAATTTACCACACAGATTTAGTTATTTATATAGGAAAGGATTCAGTTAAAATCTGAAAGGCGCTACCCGTTCCACAAGTCTGCCTGAGAAAAGCGGTGTCTCGATAGTAGTTGTTTCATCATTGGTACCCTTCCTGCTGCTGATATCCTTAGTTCCCTCCTAGCTGGTTTGTGTAGGGGTGTGTTAATGCCATGTTTGGTCCGTCTGTTCCTCTTGTGTGTTGTGATAATTCTTCCTAATGCATCCCCTGATGACTTGTATTGAGAATTTTGCTGAAGTTTCCTTCTATACTGTAGTTTTGTCTTAGTTTTGATGTGAGCCCATCTGATCCAGGTTCTGAGCCCTGGTTTGTTTGTTTCTTTCATTTTTGCTTTGTTGTTTGCTAGACAGGAAGCCACGAGTGCCAAAGAAGAATTAGCGGCCCTTGTGATGCGGTGAGTTCCTCTCTCATCAGTCTCCTTTGGGAGAGTACATAGTGGTTCATGATGTGAAGGGTGATGGTTGCCATACCTTCGATTGGACTGCTCATCCGATTTATTGTCGCATATGTCTTCATACATGTCTGGCACATTTGTAGTCCCGCAGTGATGCCCCCCCTGTTACTCTGGGGATTTGTTCCGCAGGCGGTTAGAGATCCTGGCATAGGTCATTTGTTGCAGCCGAAACTTATATAATTTACACACGACCCGGGGTTTTCTGAGCGATCCCCCGTTGGCAAGGCGGACACCGTGCTAGGCCACGGTGCTCCAACGGGGCAGGTGTACGGCTGTTTTGTCATTACTGTTCTTTTTTCTAGGTTTCTGTGGGTTGCTTGCAACTTTCTGCTCATCCTATATGACTGCTAGAACAGGTGAGCTGATCTCCTTCGGACCTATCTTAGCCACTGACATTGTTGAAAGATCTATTCAGCTTCTTCTTGGTCATTCCCCCGGAGCCTAGAGTGCTCCTGTCTCTCTTCTCACCCTTCCCCTCCTGGTCAGGAGTGAGGCTCACTTCTCCTCCCTGGAGCATCCTATCCCCATAGCACATGCATTTGATGTGGCCGAGCCTTGCAATCGTGTCCTCGCCGTGAGTGGCTGAGCCGCAGTACTCGAAGCCTTGGAAGAAGGAAAGCACCAACTTCCCCCTCTCTTGGCCCTGAACCAGGACCTGAATCTCGGTGGGAAAGGACATCATTTCTGGGGGTTCTTTCTCGTCGGTAAGATAGTCATCTCCTCCCTTCTGCAGTGGCTCGCCGTCCTCACCCTTCTTCATCTTCAGGAACAACACCTGTCGTGTGTTTCCCATCTTCCCTGGCTTGTTACCCTCCGTTTGATCCACTTTGGGCCTTGCTAGGTTTTGTAACCTGTGTGGTGCGGTTTGTTGTTTTGTGGAAGGCTGAACTATGCTCACAGTGTGTTTATTTATTGCTCGTGCTTTCACGGCTTGAGCTAGAGGGGAAACCCATACTATTAGCTTTTGGTGGTTGTTGGAGATGGGGTGGATGCGGTCGTGTGTATACACAATTTCCTCCACTAGCTCGGCTGTCATGGGGTGCTTGAGGAGATAATTAGCAACGTCCGCCGCCTTCATCGGCATCCGATCTCCCTATTTGCTTGACGGCTTCCATGCCCATCGGGCTTCCCAGTACAAATCACCCACATTGTGGACCCGAACCGTCCGGTCTGTTCCGTTTGCTGTTTTGATCTGTATAAGATCGAAGATTGTCTGAATGTACTCACTGTCCACATTGCCAACCAATACAAAGGGCTGTTTTCCTCCTCCGAAGGTCAGTGTTGTTGCTGTCACTAGTGCTGGGTTTCCTCCTGCCTTGGTGATTGCGGTTGCTGCCACTGTCCTAACCTGCTTCACCTCCTTTTTTGTGATGTTTGCAAATTTCCTGCCTGTCAGCTTTAGGAATCTGAATTGGCCTTTATACTTTTCATCCTCATCGATGGGAAAGCTAAAATATATAATGCTGTAATATATTATAAGCTTTTACAGAGAAGAAAGCTGAAGCCGTGAACTCAGGGTTTCGGATGCAGTACTAAGGTGAATATTAGAATACAGATATTGTTTTAATATTCCTAGCGGTCGGTGATGCTGCAGCAAGTGACACAGCAGAGAGTCACAACACAGTGAGGGGTGGCAGCAGAAAGGGGGGCAACAGTCACCCTTATACAGGGGGTGAAAGTTGCATCCCCCGTGACACCACCTCATCCCGTAGGTGTGAGGTGACTAGATGCAAGTGTTACGCGTGCCTCCAAGACGGACTGTTCGGATCTAAGGGGCCTTTTTCAACCCGACTAGAGTGGCTCCGCCGGCGTCATCCTAGAATCTAGCAAGCACATCACACGATCGGGCATTCTCTAGGGTTGTACATTCTTTCGCTCAATGTTTGATGCCAGGCACCCAAGGGACCGTGCGGAACGCCGGCCAGTCGGTGTCGTCGTCGCCCAGCTCCATGGCATTGAACGCGGCAGTTGATGGAGATGTACCGGCTGCGGCTGCGGAAGATTCCGTCGCCAGCAACTCGGCCCCCGCAGGAGGATCGGCGGCACGAAACCCCATGACGGCGACGTCGGCCGTAGAGTCCGGGGCCGGATCCTGCGGCCCCTGAAGAGCCAGAGCCCGTATAGGGGGCGGGGGGTCTGGCGGAGTCGGCCAACGAGTGATAGGGG
>LGRX02010638.1:0-23027 GCA_001247695.2 Cymbomonas tetramitiformis
GATGAATGGATGCTCGAATGCGGGGTGCCCCAAGGAGAAGTCCTAAGTCCCCTCAGGTTTGTGGCAATTATGGACATACTAGCCATCTGGCTGGCCGAAAGGGCAAACGGGAAGAACCCCATGAAACAGACCTACGGGTATGCCCTAGAGAAACCGAGAGATGCCACCAGAAACCCGGGAGCAACATCACCCCAGAAGAACAGGAAATGGCTGAATATGAATTCACCGCCCAACATCTTTGCCAGATTTTTCTGTGATGATATCATCTTGATAGGGAAATCAAGAGAGGAAGTACAAGACATGCTCGGGGTGATCAATGAGTTCATGAGGTTCATAGGGATTCCCATTAATGCTAAAAAATCGAAATACTCCCACAGGAAACCCATAAGACAGAGGGGTAAAGCATATGAAAGGCATACCGAATTGGAAAAGAAACTCATGTCCGGAGGTATGCTGAAAATCGAAGAGGGAGAGGAAGGGCCCAACATATGGTCCGAATGGCTTCCACCCAAGACCCCTGCATATCTAGAATATAGCAACAGAACTGAAGCAAACCGATATTTAGGGGTTTGGTTTGCTCTAGATGGCGGATGGGAACACCAAAAGCAGATACTTATGGATAAGCTCACCCAAAGTTTGCTGTCAGTTCAAACACAAACCTTAAACTTGAACCAGCTTCGCTACATAATCAATGCGGTTGTTGTACCAAGAATGGCATATCCTTTGAAAGTTACATCGATTATCTGCACGGAAACAAACAATGTAGCAAAAGAAATTGATGGCACAATAGCAAACTTCGTCCTGAGATATTTAAATTGTCCCACAGACACAAACCATCAATTAGTTTGGACACCGGCCGCACTAGGAGGACTGGGGATTGACAGCGTAACAGACATTGCCCATGCTACATGCATCTCGGAAACCTTAATCACACTATGCAATACAACAGAATACGAATACTGGACAACTGGAGTGACCAGATCATACATGGATTACACGGCACACAAAATGCACACCTGTACAGAGACAACAGCAACACATGGAGCAGAATGGCAAGTTATGTCGTGGAGAGAGAAGCAAGGGAGCTCAAAATTCAGGGCTCTCCTTTATCCCACCACCTCCCCTTCAAAAAAGCCACAGACAAAAGTGGGAACTGGTTCAAAATAGTGAGCTACATACTGTCAAAATATTGCTACTCTATAGACACAAAGCATTCCACTCTTCAGGATTACGAGGAGCTACAAACCTTCCTTTACTCGTCACTCCCGAAACCTGTGTATGAGAAGATAAGTATGTTAGTGGCAACCCGGAATCTTAGATACATGGGTTCCTTCCTTCAGCCATGTGGAGGGCTTATGCTTAGTTGGGAAGAACTACGGCCTACAAGGAACGGAACCCCCATCATGGTTCAGCCCTTCAGACAGAAGTTATCTGTGATGAGTCAGGAGCAGAGCTGCGGAAGGTTAAATCCAAATACAGAGACACACCACAAGCCCCGGAGGAGGGTATGATGTGCTGGAAAGGGACAGGAATGGGCCAGGAAGGGATAGAGCTAGTCAAAGTTCAGAGACATGACACCGGTTTAGGCACTTTACAATTGGAACAGTACACCAAGGATCAAGAAGGGATATACAGACCGGACAAACCAGGACTGAAGACTTTACTAGTTAATGAATATCAGATACTGCAGGATGGTACAACTTTGATGCCGGTGGACCAAAACATTTTGAGAATGAATGCCAACAGTACAACGAGGATCAACACAGGAGAAGGTCCGGGAATCGAGATATACTTAGCATATGTTGAAAATAGACTCAAAGACCTTTTTAGAGTAAGGTGTAACAACTCATGTGCAGCGGATAACAGTGAATTTAGCTGCCCGAGTGCATCAGAAGATGAGGAACAGGGCACACATGACAACGCAGATCATGGGGTTAGCTTTGATTTTGCAAGTGACGGATCGCTCTACAAAAGCTCATCTTTTGCAAGTTGCGGAGCAGCATACATGAGATTTGAGGAGGAAGACTCGACACCAATCATGAGCAAACATAACATACCAAGGGAGACGCCTATTACCTCACCTACAACAGGAATCATAGATAACATCCATAAACCTAGCTCTACCACCGCAGAAATTTTGGGTCTCAGAAAGCTACTACAAGATCGGAAGCATGAAATTCTGAACACCTTGGTTCCCCTTACCCATGTAATCGACTCTATGGCAACTATCAATGTTGTAAACCGTGACCCTGGAACCCTAAATTCCAGGGACCTTATGCAAGAGCCAAACAGAAGGGACTTGGTAGCCATTAGACTGATTTTGGAAGAATTAGGATTTTACAACACAACAGGACAAGCGAAACTCCTGATTAAATGGATCAGAGGGCACAATAGCGATAGGCTCCATGACAAAGTAGATAGAACGGCCAAAAGAGCGGCATTTAGATACAGCGGAAGACAGCTTAGATTCGATGAAGACGGAGATTTAGATTTTTCCCTCCTCTTTCATGAACAATCCATAACAGGAGGCATCAGGAACCACATTAGGAGGCTCCAAAGATTGAGCCATCACAAAAAATGGAAAGACATGAATGGACAAGGCAGGGCACTCAGACTATTGGAGGAGAATCACGTGAAACCAATCAAGGATATACCAAAAATTGCATCTAAGTATTTCACGGCCTATAGGTGCAGAGAACTCACAGGCCTACAAGCATCCCCTCATAGAGCACACAGGATGGGAATGGGAGAAAGCCCGACCTGCCAGAAATGCGGCACAACAGCACAGTGCACCTATAAACATATCCAACTGAACTGCCCAGGAGAAGGAAATGAACTACACCAGCTAAGGGAAAACCAACAAGAGGAAATAAAAGAGACTATCAAAAAAGCCACTGTAGGAGACCCGAGATTGCTAATAGAAGGCAGAAACACAAGGGGTGGCACCGCCAGAGCCTCCGAAAATTTCCCCTTAGCAGAAATAGACAAGGACCTAACAGCCTCCAGACCGCTTGCCGCTCTTCCAGAGGCTAGCATGTACAGACTATCAAATACCAGGAAAGGTACTGTAGCAGTAGCCGCTGCACCCATCGGCATAAACAACGATGGGTGTCACAACTTCCAAGACCTACAGTACATCAAAAAGAAAGAATTCTGGAAGTTAGTTGAGTGGCATAGGCCAACAACTGATACACCCCAGACATCGATCAGTAATTACACACAACGGGCCAATGATATCCACTCAGCACTTATAGCATGTAACACTGAGTCGGGTGACCCGAAGAATTGTTATGCAATAAGAAGAGATTTGTTAGACATCATCATAGATGAGAGAGGCTTAGGAAAGGACGGATGTGAGCTTTTCTGTAACCCTGTAAACTCACACCCAGGAATCAAATCAAGGAGGTGCATTCCCACGGCAGCAATGAAAGAGGCGCTGAGACCCTTTTGCCACAAAGGAAAAATAGGGTGGGATGGACTTGCAAGAGATGCATATATCAACAGTGTCACTGGAAAAGGGAAAAAGGTCTATGGAAACCCACCCTTTGATGGTGGGGTCCTAAGGGAAGCATCTGCTGTTATGCAGACATTGTCCCGTGGCTTAGAGGCGGCCAGGACTTCGGAGGGATTCGAGGGAATCTGGATCCTGCCATTATCTCCAAAGAACCTCAAAAAGTGGACATGAAAAGGTTTTAAGTTAATCTTCAAATACCCAAGGGGGACCATACCGTTCATCCCACATGATTACTGGTCAGGTACGAAAGGACCCTACACAATGCCAGGGGAGGGATGTTACAAAGATAAGTACTCAGATGTAGTCATAATGTCCATGGATAGTGAGAGCATGGGATGCCCCGTCAGTAAGAAACTTGATAATGAGAAACTGCAATACAAGCTGCTTCAATGGTTCATAAATGTAGTCCCGCATAAAAAGATTACCCCCAAACTGCTCAAAGAAACGGGCCTGCACCCGGATATGATTGAGCAAGCCCTTAGTGAGAGAGACTGTCTGTTGCCACCCCGATTATGCCCGTGGGTTGGGGGTAGGAATAATGTGGAGCAGCGAGACCAGTACCCTGGAGCACACTTGGATGGCGAGCACAGGAATGCGGGAGGAACCCCCTTCCTTAATGCGGTGGAGTGGCCGGAGGAACTTGCTCTCATGGGATACTTACCAGAAGGCTTTGGCAAGGTGCTGAAAGGGATCGGGGTTCCACACCGTGGGGTGAAGACACTTTTGAAAAAACTGTCCAGGATGTGTAGGCGTCATGCAAGGGAAAGCTGCATATTACATGAAACGGGAGTCCCACCTGAGAGTGGCACCATAGAGGAAGCACCCAGCATTCAGGAACTTTGCACGAAAAATAGGAAAGAAAATGAGGTTGTAAAGGCTGCAGGGGAAGTGCTAGGCAACTATGTGAACCCCCACCCTCCCCCCACCCTACGGTCCTGGAAAACGTTAGTATGCTGCTAACGACATGCTAAACGCGTGCCATGGACATGCTGTGACATGCTAACGCCAGATAGGTGTTAGCATGCGTGCTAACGGCATGCTAAAGCCCCATAGGTGTGTTAGCATGTCCATGCTAAAGGCATGCTAACGCCACTGCGCCTTAAGCATGTGTTCGCGCCAACTTGAGGGGTAGTGAGCGGTGAGGCATGTGGGGGTGCGTAGATCACCAGGAACATGTTATATGGTGATTAGAAGGGCAGGGGAAGGATATGCCACGGAGTATGATGCGATTCGGGTCAAAGGGTAAGCGTGTGCCCGGAGGCACAGCGTGAGCCGATATGCCTATGCGTCTGTATGTGTGTCATCGGGAGTAATCTGGGATTGGCACGATGACAGTGAAATTGGGCTTGAAATCACGATGAGAATGAGTACCAGATGTCCGGGGTATGACAGTATGACACTATGGCAGTATGACACTATGATACGATAGTAGTATGACAGTACTGTGGGGGGTGTCATCGTGGCACTCGGTCAGACCCTCGAAGAATGGTCAGATTCGCATCGGGGTCGAAAAGACAATGAAACCGAATATCAGATGTCAGGGCTATGACAGTATGACACTATGACAGTATGACAGTATGACAGTACAGTAGTATGACAGTACTGTGTGGCAGTCATCGTGTCAGTCTGTCGACATAACATCTGAATCGAGAATGACGAATCGGAATTAGAAATGAGATCGGATCGGGAATTGAACGTTGAGCCGAAGTGTGACATCGGCTGCGAGTGGTTGACCCTGCAACCTGAGTGACGAGTGAATAAGTGGAGCACTTGAGAAGTGTTTAGCCTTCAGAACTCGGAACCGAATTATCGTTTGTACCTCAATCTGGCCCTGATCCAGTATATTATAAAATCCGAATTGTGTACCTTTGCACGTTCAATCAAAAACATATTTCCGAGCATCTGTCGTAGTGCCCCAGGCACAATTGGTATCAATAAGCGTCAACTGAACACCTCCGCGCGTTCAGCCACGGCCACACTGTAACTTCCGTTATACTGAGGGGGGAGAACCGTACTTTTGGGAAACTTTGCGCAACTTTTACGTCAGAAATACCATTTTTTTTCAAAGAAGGAACCCGTATACTGCTCCCAAAAGTCACCAGACATCAGCATAACGTCCCCTTAACACTGGGGGCCCAACCAGGCTCTCGTTGGCCAAGATTGGTTTTCCGATCTTAAGTTCCAAGTCTGCCCCAGGCTACAAACAACCGTCAGGGAGCACCCTAAAGGGTTTCCCCGGTTTATAGTAGCCAGAAAAACCTCATAGCCCACCTCCCAGAGCCTTAAAAAGGCGAAAAACAGCCAAAAACAGCCAAAAATAGCCGTTTTAGGCCGTTTCCAGCCTACCCCAAAACCTCCCCCAGTAGCCCCCACCACCAAAAACCCCTTCCTCAGACCCCATAGAACAGCCTAGAACCCCCCAGTACCGCCCTCACGGCCATCAGAAGTGGGGAAAGCTCCCCCAAACAGCCCTTTCAGCAGCCTCTGGACAGCTTTCCTAGCACCTTCTGGTACCTCTCAGCAGCACCTTGACTGGGGTATTTTGGGTCATACGGAGCAGCAGCTACCTTCTGGAACCCTACTGAGCCCCTGGGTTGGACCTGACACGCCTCCTTTCGCAGTTGCTTGACCTCTGCCCGCGCACTTTAGCACTCAAAAATCGTGTCGCGGAGCCCTGGCGAAATTTTGAACTCGCTGGTGCATGGCAGTTCCTCCACCAGAATACAGAAGAGCGTGGTGGAAGCAAGGACCTATTAAGTGGGTATTCCCTCCGGATCCTACCTACCCACCAGCAGGCGCTTTCTGGCAGAGCGGCCCTCCTTCCCCTTCTTCCTCTGACGACGAAGAGGAGGACAGCGACTGAACGCCTGGTCAGAGTCACACTGGTTATCCCACCAGCGCACCACGACTACGAGTGGCATCGGCAGGGGAACTACCACTTCCACTACCCGCACACTCAAGATCTAGCAGTCTTCCCCGCGCTCCCTGGTGCATTCCTAATACACGTGATCGACGGCGTTCCCCCATCTCCACCCGGAAGCCCCGCTCCTTCTCCTCCTCCTTCGCCCCCAGAAAGCGACATCGAAGAGTAGATAAAAGGCGAGCAGACTCCACCCTCTGCTCGCCTGTGGCTTTTGCCACACCCAGCTCTCGATTTAATCAGCTCTACAGTCAGCACGTGTCGCAACACACCTCAGAGCCGCTTTCCAACATGGGAGCCAGTTCAGAGTCGCTACGCCCCCCATTATTTTCACCCTTCACCTTTCCGTCCCCCACCGCATTCGCTTCCACTTTCCCCTTCCCTCTCCCGGGCACCACCATGCCCTATACCGCTGTACCACGCCCATATACTCTACCCGATGGCACCCCTACGCAAGCTGTGTGGAATGGCTCCAGCTGGGTATTCCCCCAGACAGCGCCCATCGCTGGGGGAGTGTCCCCAGTACCATTTACATTGGGGACCCATCACCCCATGGGTTCGTACCCCACGCCATATCAACAGCATCTGCAACAGCAGCAGCAGTGGCAGGCGTACCAGCAACAGTGGCCACAGCAGCAACAGCCGCTGGAACCAATGCAGCAGCAGCTACAGCAGCAGCAGTTCCAGCAGCAGCAGCTACAGCAGCAGCCGCAGCCGCAGCCGCAGCCGCAACAACAACCACAGCAGCCCCATCAGCTGGTACCAGCTACCTCGGCGCTTCATGACTCTGGTGCGGATCTCTCATCGCTGCAGCACTTCATCAGTATCAGCGCCGCAGCCCTGCCAGACCCTCTGCAGGTACCCCCGGACAGCGGAGCTCAGCAGAGCGTCTCGGGCGGGACCCAGCTCTTGGTACGCCACCTCCCCGCGGTGGCAGCAGCCTCAGAGATCCGCCGGCGTCGACGTTCCCGAAGAGTATCCTCAGGCCCCGCGACGCACGGCAGGCACATTCCAGGTCTGAGCCATGCACCTGATCACTCCGACCCCGACTCCGGTACGGACGCCAGCCGCACCAGCACGGGGTCCAGAGGCAGCCGGAGCACGCAGGCGCGGGCTGAGCGCAGGCGGAGGGCCGCCCACAGGTCCGGATCTGACTCGGACGCAAGCAGCCGGAGCGAGCACATTCGCAGGGAAGTCCTGGCGGCAGTACAGGCCCTGGACATCTCCGCGGTGCTCTCGAGAGGACTCGCCCCGCCCGGCGCGACGACATCTGCAGGAGCCTCTCCACCAGGCGACCCTCAGAGCAGCGCGCAGGGGGCCCTGACGGCGGATCATCCACTCGAGGCGGACGCCGCTGACAGCGTAACCCCCCCAGTATCTCTGATTGTCGCTGAAACCGCCCCCGCCGAACCTCCCACTCAGGGTCGGCCAAATCCTCTCAACATGATGGTGGCTCGCCGGCGGCAGTCGGTGGAGACGGTAGTGCACGGCGGTGGCAACCCTGACTCGGAGCGCAGAGACCCCAGTTCAAGGGACTCGCCCCCAGGCCCCCCCTAGTGACCCACCTCAAGACCCCCCTGGCGACCCCGTCCAAGGGCCAGAACCCTCCTACCCTCAGTACCCAGAGGTTCGGGCCCTTTTCATCACCCATGACGGTGGGTCATTGTGGGTACACCAGTCAGCAGGGGTGCGAGGCGCGGCAACCGTCTCCCTACCATGGGATGAACGCCGCAGGGCTGGGGTGCAGGGCGACTCCATCCTCTTTAGGATTATGCATCTGCTGGGAGCGCCACTGACTGCCTACGCACGCATGGGAGGCCGCCTGCATCACGCACCTCTACCACTCACTAACCCTCGTGTAGAGACCTGGGTGCTTATGGTCGACCGCGAAGTCATGGACATGGCTATGGGAGACCCAGCTGCGGCCAACGTGCGGTCAACGAGCATGGGACAGCCGGTGTGGGAATGGATACCGGCTACCGCGCGGGAATCGGAGATGTTACACTTCGACCAGGACGGCCTCGCCGCGTGGTCTGAAGTCAGCAGCTCCGACTGGTACCGAAACATGAGCGTAGTGGCCGCGCAACCACCCACTCCTATGCCCGTCCACACGCCTCTCCCGCTCCCCGCTCCATCACCAACACCTGCTCCCATCCACCGCCTACCTCTGGAGCTCCAGCCTCTGCATTACCGCCTGCCTCAACCGCAGTCCCCACAAATCCCACGCCTGCACTTCTACCTGCACATGCCCCTGGACCGCCACCTTCAGCCCGCTTCCCCCACTCCGCCGCTGCGAATCCCATCCTTTCTCCCAGCGCCGCTCCCTTTGTACCAGGCATCATCCGACTGCCGCAGGGCACTAATCTGCGAGCATCATCGGACGAGGTCCGCCTGGAGCACAAAACCAAGGAGATGGTGCTGAAGCTGATTAAGGGTGTGACCAGATTCCCTCGCTCCGCGTCCGACACTAAATCGGCCGACAAGGATGGCCTACTGGCGCAATTGGAGCACTACTCCAACATGGTGCGAAAGATATTCCAAGAGGCCATCGTGATCGAGGCGCTGACCACTCCCAGCTGTACGCCGTCTGTATCGGAGTACCAGGCGAGCGTTTCGAGCCTCCTCTGGAGTTTTAAGGAGCACACCCTACAGGACCAGCAGAAGAAATTCTTAGAGCGTGCGGCGGGAACTTTCGGGTCCGACCAGGCCTGGCACCGGCGCTACGCGGAGCTGGACGTGTTCTTCAGCGATCTGGCGGTGTGCTCTCTAACACAGGCCTACCTGGAGAACGCACACGGCGAGGCCATTGCACTGAGACAAGCGTCGAGTGAGACCGCGGCGGAGTACTTTTCGCGATTGGAGACCCGCATGGCCTCAGTCAACTTCCTGGCTGGCAGGGTCCCCAATTGCGTGGAGATGTCCAACCTGTCCATGCTCTCCACGTACCGCCGAGGGTTGAAGTACGCACCCAAGGTAATGCGGCGCCTGAGAGCCATCCACCTGGATGTCTCCAAGCCAGAGGAGTGGGAAAGGAAGGCTGTCACTGACGATATCCCGGGCACCCACAACGCCCTGTTGAAGATACGGGAGGTCGCTGAGGAAGTGGAGAATGACATCGACACGGAGGCAGCTCAGAGGCGCACTCATGACCGTCCTCCCCGTACTGTCTCTTTCGCGAACCCATCTCCTCGTACCCCCTTCTTCAGGCGCACCCCCTCCTCGAACCGCCCAGCACTCGCCATGCTGGAGAATGGGCCCACCACTACCGCTGCCGCGGCAGTTACCCCATTGCCACCACCACCTGGTCTCTCCCGCCCTGACGCTCCGAAGGTCCGCCGGTGGTTCGCCTGCGGCTCCGCGGAACACATCGTCCGTAACTGCACGGATGAGACCAAGCTCAAGGAGTGGAGGGCCAATGCCCCTGCCCGACTGGCAAATTCTCCTGGGTTCGTGGCCGCCGTCGTCTGGGCCATCGAGCAGTAGGAGGACATCTCCTCAGTGGACCACGTTCCAGAAGAGTTCTCCGAGGAGGTCTTGGCGCTTGCTACCTGTGAGGACGAGCAGAGCTACCAGACTCTGGCGGCTCTTGCTGGCATCGAGCTTGTGGAGGGTGACGGCCTTCCCCCGGTTGAGGACGACGAATGACTGGCCGGCGACCAGTCCCTGACCCTGCCCTTCGGGGAAGTGAGGTCATATCCTGATGATCAGACCCTCTCCGCCCTGGAGAAGTGGTCAGAACCAGTAGAACCCCGACGCGCACGAGGACGTAGAGATCCTTGGGGCCATCGACCTCATCCCAAGAGCGTGGCCTTCACCTCTGGGACCCGCTTGCGACGCACCTACCGCTCAGCTGGTGCCCCATCGCTGCCGAGGGATGACCTGACCAGCCATCCCCTTGCAGAAAGCGCCCCTTTCGACGAGCCGTCTCTACCCCTCGATGACGGCCCTGCTTACACGCAGGCGAGGATCGAGGGTCGGAGGGGGCGGCGAGTCCCCCGGCACAGACCCCCCATTAGGGGCAGCAGCCTCGGAGAGCCCCGCGATCTTCGCCCCCATCCGCGTGCTGTCCTACCATTACCCAATTATCAGTCCAACCTCGCGGACCCGCAAAAGAGGCTAACTGCGTGGCACTGGAAGAGGGATCTGTACTCCCTCCCTCTCGAAGTCGCCATGCAAAAGGTTCGCAGAGCTTTACGTAAATCCCCGGAGGCTGCCAAAGCCCTGGTGGATAAGATGTGGGAGCGCACCCGTAGCCGCATACGCTCTGGGAGTCGATCGCCAAAGGAGCACGTGAATCGCGCCAACCAGCTGGCGGAGAGAGTACGCATTGCCCGCGAGCCTCAAGATCGCAGGGAGGGCCATCAGCGCATAGCATTGTGGCACCTCCTCTCACACGACGGCCACCAGCAAGTCCTCGAGCCCCCTAGCGCCAGTTCCTCCGACCTCTACGCGGCCTGGAGAGAGCTGTCGCCCGCCGAGCAGCTGGAGGCGATCGCCACTTCGAGCCCAGACTCTTCCCCTGGTAACAGGCTGTGGGAAAAGGAGGGCGTGCGAAGAGCAGCAGCGAGGTCTTCGGCATCTCTCTGCACCCTGGACACTGAAGTGGGCACGATACCCGGGACAGCGGGAGACGTGGGCCTACCTGGCGCCTGGTGCAGCCTACACGCAGTACACCAGTACAAGATGAGGAAGCTGGGTCCCAGTCCCTTGGGAGCATCCCCTCCGTCATCCCCGCTGGTCGAGCCCACGACAGAAACGACATCTTCGCACCATGACAACGCGCCGGCTACCCCGGGAGGAAACCTTCAAGGTTCATCCGACTGCGCACGATCTCCGCCTGAAGTGGCAGAGGAAACCTCTACATCCAGCTCGCTTTGCTTCACCCAACAGATGACCACCGTCAGGACGCACGAAGCAGATGAAGCGCCGCCCCGTCTCGACAGCCACCCCATCGCTGAAGACCCCGAGGCGATGGAGGAGGAGCCCTCAGTCGATTCGCTCTGCTACACCCAGCAGATGGCAGCAGCTGGGACCCCTGAGGCGAGAACTGGTCACCAGAGCTCCCACCAACTCGCCCACAACTTCCCCACTAGCAGCCCTCAGCATGACGAGGACCCCCTCACCCATAGCAGTCTCACCAACAGTGTCGCTACCCACGTGAGCCCCACAGTAAGCGGCACTACTGTACTCATGTAAGCCCTACCACCAGCGGCACCACTCACGTGAGCCCCACTACCAGCAGCACCACCCATGTGAGCCCTACCACCAGCGACACCACCCATGTCAGCCCCACCTCGAGCGAATGCACCTCAGCGGGTACCCTGTCGACGGCGAGTGTAGACAACCTCGTCAACCACCCGACTGAAGATGTTGACTTGCTGGATGAGGAGTTCTACGCCGTGTGTAGGCAAACGTTGGAGGAATGCCGCGAGGCCTCGGACAACCTTCTCCCCAACCTTAAGTGCAAAAGCATACGCACGGATGGGGGAGTTCAGTGGAAGACCGACATTGAGGGTACTCTCGCAGCGGCACATGACGACGGAAGGACCGCTGCTGCTGGTGTTCTATGCAACCCTCAGAGGGCACACGGTCAAGGTGCTGATCGACTCGGGGGCCTCTGACAACTTCATCTCGGAGCAGAGCGCCAAGCGATGTGGCCTCACGACACGAGCTGGCTCCGAGATGCGAGTCACCTTAGCGGATGGATCTGTAAAGATCACTGGCGCCACCGCGTACGCCAAGTTTAACACGCACACCACTACGGGCACCTATATGGAGAACGCCCTTGCCCTTCGAATCCTACCACTGGGCATACAAGTGGATGTTATTCTTGGCGGAAGGTGGTTGCGCAGTCACTCTCCTGTCACTCTGGGCTATGAAGGGAATGGTTCCGTCTCCTTCCTCAGGAAGTCCCGCAGTGGTAAGATTGGAGATCGCGTCACCATCACAGGCTGTTCTCCTGGGAAAGCATCTGGAGACAAGTCTCCGAAGGGCACGGCCTGTGCGGGATTAGTGGACGAGGTGTTCCTGACCCCCGCCCAGTTGAAGAAGTACCTGGTTTACGCGGAGACGCAGAAGCTGCGCGGCAACGATGACCCGGGGATACAACCCGCCTGGCTCATGATGGCCGAGAAGTCCCATGGTGATACGACTTCTGCCTTTGCAGCCACGGCCATCGACTCTGAGGACGCCGAACCCGCTGCAGATACTGAAGACGCAGAAGTGGGCCCTGAATGGACCCTCAAGTTTCAGGACTTCTGGGGTGAGGAGTACAAGAAGGAGATGACCACTGCTCTACCGAACATTGATGGACTCAGACATGATCCCCAAGATGAGGCCAACATCAACCTGGACCCTGAGCTGAGCAAGAAGGGGCCGCCCTGCCAGCGCATCTACAAGAAGTCAGCAGAGGAACTCCGCCAACTTCGAGAGCGCGTTGAGACCTTGATGTCCAAGGGCTACATCCGACCCTCATCCAGCCCTTATGCAGCTCCCTGCCTGATGGTCCCCAAACCAGGGAACCCCAAGGAGCTGCGACTGGTGATCGATTACCGGCTTCTTAACCGCCAGACAGTGAAGGACAAGTACCCCCTTCCAGACATCCAGATGATGTTCGACGAGATGCAGGGTGCGAAGTTCTTCTCCTCATTCGACGCGGTGGATGGCTTCTGGCAAGTCCCGATGGCTCCAGGAGACGTCGAGAAGACCGCCTTCACCACCCAGATGGGGTCATATGAGTGGTTGGTCATGCCACAGGGACTGCAGAACTCGCCATCTCAGTACCAGCGACGAATGCAGCGGGCTCTGGGTCATCTCCCATTTGTCCGGATCTTCATTGATGACGTGGTCGTTTTCAGCAACACCGCCGCAGAGCACTACGAACACGTCAAGCAGTTGCTCCTGACGTGCAGGGAGAAGGGCGTCTTCCTCAAAAGGTCCAAGTGTCAACTGATGAAGAAATCCTTGCGGTTCCTTGGTCACTGCATTTCCGCGGATGGCTGTAGACCCCAACATGACAAGGTGGCTGCAGTGAGAGACTGGCCAGAGCTGGAGACGGTTACCCACGTCAGGCAATTATTCTTGGGCCTGGCGGGATATTACCGCAGATTCATTCACTGCTTCTCCGAGATCGCTCAGCCCCTCACCCGGCTGACCAAATCGGACGTACCCTGGGAGTGGGGTCCCATGCAGCAGTGGGCCTTCGAGGAACTGAAGAAAGCCCTCACTTCAGCGGCACCAGTCCTCGCCTTACCCAACATTAAGGGTGCCGCAGACGGCACAGCACCTTTTGTGGTGCAGACGGACGCCAGCGGCATCGCTCTTGGGGGAGTGCTGATGCAAGACAACGGAGATGGTCTCGGCCTACGCGTGATAGCATACGAGAGCCGCCAGTTCTCAGTTGCTGAGCAGAACTACCACACTGGCGAGCGAGAACTGGGCGCCCTGCACCACTGTACCACCGTCACCTGGCGGCATTACCTCATCTTCACCAACTTCCGCATCCAGGGCGATCACCGCCCCCTTGAATGGCTGATGGAACCTGGGAGAGAGCTCAGCCGCAGACAGGCGCACTGGTACATGGATCTGGTGGAGGTGGGAGTCCCGCGCATGGAGTACATCAAGGGGGCACTGCTGCTGGTACCAGACGCCTTGTCCAGAAGACCTGACTTCAAAGACAAGGACGTTCGAGAAGGGTTGAAGGAAGCAGGAGCGATCGACCCCACTTCTGACCTGCCGAAGGACCCTTTGGCATCGCTGGAGTCTGAATGCTTCACCAGTTCACCACCCGCGGCTCATCCCCAATGGGCCCAGACGGTTGATTCTTGGCTTTCAGCAGTGGAAACCCTCTCTGTGGCGGAGCAGGCCATAGACCTGGAGGAGACCATCGCTCTCGTTAATCCGAAGCTCTATGAAGGGGCGAAGGGAGATGGCCTCGACTTCGACATGCCTGACTGGCCTGAAGCCAAAAGCGCGAAGCCGGCAGAAACTCCACGCGAACCCCCTGACCGAGCTCCACCTCGGATAAGGATAACGAGGAGCATGTCACGGGCTGGGAAAGCTTCTACGACCCCAGCACCTCCACAGTCAGTGTCACCGAAGACGCGAGCGCCTACATCACGAGCTAATACACCGGCGGCGCCTACTGACAAGCCGCCAGTGAGCTCACCACACCCACAGAAGACGCTCCAGCAGT
The DNA here is from genome assembly GCA_001247695.2 of Cymbomonas tetramitiformis. Lineage (NCBI taxonomy): Eukaryota > Viridiplantae > Chlorophyta > Pyramimonadophyceae > Pyramimonadales > Pyramimonadaceae > Cymbomonas > Cymbomonas tetramitiformis. The sequence goes on from LGRX02010638.1 coordinate 14,629, forward strand.
CAGTTTCACCCTCGATCCTTCCCCCACAGAAGCGACAGGCTCGTCCCCTAGAGGACTCGCAGAATTGGCGTGTTCGAGCAGAGTACTCCTCGAAGTACGCCGAGAAGTTTGGACCCTTCGACGTGGACGCCTGTTGTGACCTTGGCGGCCGCAACAGACAGGCGGATCGATTTTGGACAAACTGCCTTTCTGAGAAATGGAGGGGTCTTCGGGTTTGGTGCAATCCTCCATATAACTCCAAACACATCACTGTGGAGGCAATTCTGAACAAGTACATCGCAGAATGGAAGGCGGACCCGGAGAACACTTCTGCGGTCTTTGTCCTGCCAGATCACCAGTCCAAACTCCCCGCGTGGCGCAAGCTATTCAGGAAGGCCAATATGAATATCGTGGAGGTCGTCCCTACTCACGACGACAAGGGCGAGCCTAATCAGTTCTTCGAGAACCCAGATGGGAAGGCTTTCGACCTCCGCTGGCCTGTATTGATAGTGCACGCCCCTCCTGCCAAACCTCAGCCAGCACGCGTGAGACATCCGCGGACGACTCCCGCTGTGATAAGGACGGATGAAGCGGCAGACTTCAGAGACACGATCTCCCAGCAGTCAGACTCGAAGTTCCTGCGTGCGCTGAAAGCAGAGTACACCCGAGAGGGGTCACTCCGTTCACTGCGGGAGAAAGTAAAGGCAGCGCCGCATCAATGTCTACAGGACTTCAGGCTGGTGGGTGAGGTAGTTTGGCGAACCGCAGAGAGTACCCAAACAGTAGTGCCGAGGTACACAGGGCCAGGCAACAGATAACCAAAACAGCAGTCCAGACTGGCGAGGAGTGTCGAGAGACACGGGGCTCACCCGCCGGAAGCTGGGTTGTTGAAGGTTGGGACCCGCCCGCTGGAGACTGCCGGTTGACAAGGCGCCTCCAGGTGCGCACGGGAGTCCTGGCACCAACGGCAGGAAGACAAGCCGAGATAGCCGCAGACCCCAGGTGATAGCATGCCAAAGCGCCAGAGCCCGCGGGTGCACCTCCAGCACAGCACCGGAGGCACCACTAGACTGCACCGCATCTGCCGTGCCAGAGAATGCAATAATGCACAGCAGACTCATGTACATGAAGTGACCAGCCCCATAGGGCCCGCGGCCCGGGCCACCCGGACCCCTGGGCCGGGATGGCGGTGCCGTGCTCACCAGCTGTACAACCCCAGGGAATTCGGTGTTGGTCGTTGTGATTCGTACGTCGGCTGCCGGCACCGCTGGCTGCTGCGGCTCAACACTGAAGTGCTGCAGAGACATGGCAGGGTCCGAAGGCTGGTGCACGGCAACGTGGAGCTGAGCAGGTGTCACCTCACCGTCGGGGCAGCCCCCAACGTCAGGGTCCTGGTACGAGTTGAAGCGGTTGACAGCGTCGTAGTACTGCTCCTCCGAGCGGCCACATGAGTCCCAGATAGCCCACTCCGACTCAGTCCATGGCTCCTCACTGTCAATTGCAGAGTGCGGCACCACGGCAGCCGCCTGGGCCGCGGGGAGGTCAAGCGGTGCCTCCCCGAGCTCCAATGAGTAAGTATATAAGCATGACTCATACACCTCCTCCTCCGGATCGAGGAAAGCCTCATCCAGCTCTGCCAGGATGTCTGCAATCGGCGTGCCCTCGGGGTGGAACCCCGCCACATGCGCACTCTGTACCCCTCCAGGGCAATCACGGCGGAAGTGAGGGCCGCCGCAGTCCCAACACTGGACCGTGTGGCGGCCCTGTGCATCCCGGGTCACCCTCAAGGCAGTCGGTGAACCACCGGATGCAGGCTGCCGCTGCCCCTGAGTCCGCGGTGGAGGGGCATGAGGGGAAGGGTGAGAGCCCTTCCCGTGCCCCTTCATGTTCTGTTGTCGATTCTTCCCGCCGCGGCCCGGTCTGGCGCGGGGACGGAGCTGTACCCCTGTCACCCCCAGACCGGTGAGCACCCTGCCCGGACGCCTGCGGCTGAGCATCCCGAGTCTGTGGCGGGTGTCTGGGCTCGTCACGCCTGCGGCCACCAACAATGCGAGTCTGCGGGATGCCCGCACGGGCCATAAGGGCGGCAGAAGGGGACTCCCCAGAGAGGAGTGAGGCCGCCAACGCGGAGACCCCATCCTTTTTCTTCTTCTCTTTAAGCAGCTTCTTCTCCTCTGTCCGCTGCTGGTGAAAGGCCTTTACGGCCAACGTGTACTGCTGAATTCCTAGAGCCCGCTTCTCCCTGCCTTCGGCCGTCTTCGAACTCCACTCCTGCAGAAGATCCTTGTAATATATAGGGCACATGCGAAGGGTGAGGATGTCACAAACCACGGCTTATCGTGTACCTCAGCCGGGTTGTGACACTTGCTGTAGCAGTCTCTGTGACGAACGTATGACACGCGCAGTACGATACGCGCGAGGAGTTATGACAGTGACGAGATACGGAAATACGGATGGGTGTTACACTTGTTTGGAGATAGCGAGAATATGTAGGGCGGCGTAGCAGGGTGAGACAGACGCTCATTTTTGTTTTGCCTTCGTAACAGTGATTCCGAAAATAGCCAGGACTCGCTTAAGACCGCGAAAACAGCAGTGTTATGAGATAATTTGTGAGATACAGTATTCTTCTGCTTGTAAAGATATACATTTGTGGACTTGCTCTTGTGCGATAGCGTCAGAACTGTAATTAACAGTCTTTTTCAAAACAAAAATGTGCCATATTACAGACATGTCGTCTGTAATGCTGAGAGTTCAACAGCAGTCCTGAAAAACGAGACCTCTGAATGGTGATGCCAGGGACGGATTTATCCGTACTGGTAAGCCTTGGAAGAGGTTGAGGGAAGCAGGCTGTTGCGGCACTCGAAGTTCACCAGTCTTACTTGCAAAGTACAGCGACAGCGATCAGAGCGGAACCGGTTGCCAATTTTGCACCATGACTGCAGCGTTGAGAATTATGTGCTGGGCTATTTCGGGGAGTGACATCCTGCTGGAGCAAAGCACCAGACGGTAAAGCCAGGGACGGATTCATCCGTACTGGTACGCCTGAAGGCGTAGAGCGAAACAGGACTGTCAGTGGACACTATCACGACAGCATTCTTTGTAGCCACTTGACCCATGCTGGCGTTCTGCTGATTTACTGCGTGGACCAGAGACACTGAGGGCTGAGGCAACCGTGCTGGACATCTAGAAGAGCCAGTATAAGACAGGGTCAGGTCACAGATGAAACCTTGCTCACCAGTCATGGACGAGATTATCCTGGCAGTGATTGCTACTTAGAGCAAAGCACTGAAAGGTGAGGCCAGGGACGGATTCATCCGTACTGGTAAGCTGGGAAGTGTGGAGTGAAAAGAGCCTTCACACCGGTATCTCTTCTCCACCGGGAAGATAGCAACGGAATCCAAGACTGACCGTCAGGAGCAACAAAGGGCAGAGAGGCGTGCCCAGAGAGCGATACGGGTGAGCCAGCACTTCACAGAGCTGGAAGGAGAGGAAGGGGCTGCCAGTGGCCAGCCTGAGGCCCAAGCACCAGTACAGCCTGAGGCCCAAGCACTAGTACAACCTCAAGCCCAGGCCCAAGAGCCGTTGGTAATCTTTGAGGAAGACATGGAGTACACTGACTCCGCGCGCATCAACCTTGGTACGCTGCCCAACTACACGGGCACCAAGGAAGAAGATCGGCCCAAGTTCCTGAGGGAGTTCGCCGACATGTGCGAGAATTTCGTACGGCAGCACAACGCCAACGTCAGGAGGAGGCTCAGGTCCGGGGCTGGCACGCTCACCGAAGCACAGATGAAGACCCTGAGAGAGACTCCCCCTGACTTTGAGTATCTGTGGGACATCATCCCTGCGTGTCTGGCTGGAGAGAATTCGCAAGCTCTCAGCTGGTGGCGTGAGAACTATGAAAAAGGGGGGGTAGTGGCCTCCAACATGGACCGAGTCCTCAAAGACACTAGTGAGCATGGCCCACTCGAGGGTACCATCCCGTGTGCTAGGCCCCCTTTCAATGAGATGAACACTGGCACCACGTGGGTGATAGCGAGGCCAGTGACGAACCAAGACGCCCAAGGGGAGGTTTCCGACGAATATCTGACTGATGGAACCTCCCTGAAAGGCTTGACGGGACGTGATGGCACCCGTGATACCCAGTACTTCTACGCGCTCAGGGGTTTCATCGCTGCCCTTGACAAGAAGTTCATGATGAAAGGGACACAAGAGAAAGTGGATCTGTTGACACAGAAGCCACAGGAGGTGGGGCAGGATGGGCTGACCTACATGAAGATGTGCCAACGCAGGGAAATGCAGCTCAACACTGGAAAGGTGTTGAGCGACGAAGAGCTGCGTACCTTCATCGAGGACTGCGTGGATAACCTGCGCATCAAGGTCTTCCAGACGCGGGTGAAGGAGCAACTGAGGGCACAGTTCCCGCCACCCAATGCGATTGCCGAGGTCAGCACGACCAAACTGCCGAAGAGTGAGGAGAGTGAGGAGGAGGAGCATGGCACGCTAGTTGCCATCCCTATCGCGAAATCCACCAAGGTGGCTGTCACCTCCGAGGACGCGGCTGAGCCGGTGCGTGCACAACTAGCAGAGTGGATCACCAGTTCCAGCGGCTACAACCAGCAAGTCGCGCGACGCCTCAGCCATCAGGACTGGGAAGAACGACTGCAACGCATGTGCAGCCAGGGGCAGAAAGGTACACAGGGGCTAGGCACCGCCGACGCTGTTCCACGTCGCAGACAGTGGAAGATGGCCTCCATGAAGCTCGCGGGCTATGAGGCACGTCACCGGCAGGCCTTTTCAAGACCTGGAGGCAGGCCAGCAGAGACGAGCTCAGCCCCAGAATGGGCACCAGTGGCAAAGGAAGAAGAAGATGAGGCTGCCTAAGCTGCCTGACACTACGAGAATGGTTGCCATGCTAGCCAGCGTAACCAACCAGGAGTCACTCCGAGAAAGATACCCCGATATACACGAGGACGAGCTATGCCTCGCGTGGGTCAAGACCGGAGGAAGAGTGGAGGTGCCCAAGGAGGAGTACCACAGGGTAAGGAAGAGGGCGGCGCGTCACCGTTGGGACGAGCTCATGGGCGAGTTATACATGGTCACCGTCAGTGGTAAGGAGCTGCTGGTGCCCAAGCCCTGTGACAGGATTCAGCTGGTGCGTGAGCACCATGAGAGGACCGGCCATTGGGGCATCAGGCGGACACTGAACCTGTTGTGGCAACGCCATTACTGGGCAGGCATGAAACAGGATGTGCGAGCAGTGGTCACTCAGTGCCAGACTTGCCAGAGGGTGAAGACGCACTATGCACGGGAGGAGGCGAGTCTCACGCCGCTGGAAATCAAGTCCTTCATGTACCGCTGGTCCCTGGATTTAGCTTGGCCTACGAAACGCATCACGAAGGTTGGGAACCAACGCGTCTTGGTCATGATTGAGCACTATACGCGATTCGTCGTGTGTGTTCCAATCCCCGATAAGGAGGCCGCCACCATCGCCAGCGCATTTCGCAATCATGTTCTATCCGTGTTTGGGGCGCCTGCAGAATGCTTGGTGGATGGGGGCACAGAGTTTGAAGGTGAGTTCTCTGCTCTATGCAAGCAGTGTCTCATTGACCGAAGAGTGACTTCACCGAGTTCCCCAGAGAGCAATGGCTTGACTGAACGGGTGGTACGCACCCTCAAGTTTTGCTTCAAGAAGATGGCCCTCGACAAGGGCCTGGACTTCGAGTGGGATGAGATGCTCTGGTCACTTGTGCTCAGCTACAACGCGGCTAGGCAGCAGTCGACTGGAGTGGCGCCATTCACCTTGCTGTTCGCTCAGGAAGCCACGGTGCCACCGGATCTTCGTGCTCGACCCGAGTTGGACTTTGGGAAGCAGGAGGAGAAGACACTGGCTGATGATTTGTTACAGCGAGCCGCCATCGTGAAGAGGCTCATGGTACATGCAGGGTGCAACCTGGAGATCGCCCAGCACCGCGACACCTTACGGTACGAGCACAGGAGGAGTGGCAGCTACGAGCCGAAGCCGCACCAGTTCAAGGCAGGCGACTTTGTATATATTCGACAACAGCCGCGCTCTGGCATGGAGGTGGCCACCAAGCCAGCCATCCTAAAGATAGTCAAGGTGCAAAGAGATGGGGTGGTAGTGTTGGAGGACAGCACGAAGCTGCGGGAGAAGAGCACGGTGCAAAATATTGCACCATGTCACCTACAAGTGAAAGATCAGTACGACTGCAGTGCAGCCATCCCCAGCAAGCATCTCGCGTGTGAGGCGTGCATGCGGACGGATGGGGAGGCGGCCATGTTGCTGTGTGACACCTGTAACCGTGGTTATCACACGTGGTGTCTGAATCCAGCGCTGGATGGAGTACCTGAAGGGGATTGGCAATGTCCCAAGTGCTTAGGTGGAACAGTGGTGGCAGCTGCCGCCGAGGTGAGCGCGTCGATCGTCGACAAGATGGCTGCCATGGAGCTGCAGCTGAGAGAGAAGCTGGGCTCAGATGTGGTATTGTTGCCTGCAGACGTGGGTCCACATCGTGCAGTGAAGCCAGGGCGTGAAGACCCATGGCAGGCGCTGACGTCGCGGCAGATGCTCAGGAAAGAAGGGAGCATGGGGGATCTTCCTGACAGAGTGGCCTGGGGAAACCAGGAGGAGCTCAGCAGAGTGATCACAGAAGTGATGCCAGGGTTCTGGCATGAGGGCCATCGTACCATCTTGAGCAGGAAGTGTGCAGAGCAGCACACTCGCGCGAGAAGTCTCCGCAAGACGTCCACGGTGCAGGCCATGCGCCCCGAGGAAGTGCAGAAGAGAGGAGATGTGACGCAATTGAGCAGAGCTCAGGTGAAGATTGCCAGTCAACTGGATTGGGGCTTAGAGTTGGTGATGACCGTTCCTCAGGAGGTCAGACGTTTGGCGCACGAGGTGACTTGGGAGAAGATCATACAGGTATGGGATCCTTGGGCTGGCACAGGTGTCATTGGCAAGGTTATGTCGCTGGAATGGCCTCACCTGAAGGTTATGAACAATGATTGGAACCCGCAGTTGAAATGGCACGAAGCCCTTAATGCTTTACAACCGGGCAATTATCGAGCCTGGAAGGAGAAGTATGGGGTGTGTGACGCGGTGGTGACCTCACCCTGGTTCGCAGTGCTGGATATTGCGTTGCCATTGGCAGTGCTGGCCAGCCGAGTGGTGGCTTGTATTCATGTGCCATCGCACTACATGACAGATATGACAGAAAGCAGGGCACGATATTTTCGTAAGCTGTGTCACGCTGGACGCTTACATGTGATTGGGCACTTGGAGCATGGACCTATTGGCAGAAGATGCATGTGGGTCATGGTGTTTCGCAATCCTTTGACACGGGCCAGGATGTTGCGAGGAGGAGAAGCTTCTGGAGTGGGTATGTTTACCTTCAGCATGGGCAAGTTCGCAATGAATGGCGTCACGACAGAAGATGCTGAGCAAGCTCTTGTCTAATGTCTGTGCTACCAGTGGCAGCTACAGATGGGGGATGTTGAGAAAAAGAGCTTGCATAAGTTGTGAGAAGAGATAAAGAGATATCAAAATTTTTGAGATTTTGTATAGTTACAGTAGCAAGCCAACTGTGCAGTCATATCAGGAAACATATACAAAGCCGAGCTAGTGTTATGGAAGCGCTGACAATAAGTAAGACTGTTTAGTAGTAGGGCTAGAGAGTTATGCTTTGTGTGGACGCTTCGTGCATAAGTTCGCGACAGCTGTCACAAACCACGGCTTATCGTGTACCTCAGCCGGGTCGTGACACTTGCTGTAGCAGTCTCTGTGACGAACGTATGACACGCGCAGTACGATACGCGCGAGGAGTTATGACAGTGACGAGATACGGAAATACGGATGGGTGTTACACTTGTTTGGAGATAGCGAGAGTATGTAGGGCGGCGTAGCAGGGTGTGGCAGACGCTCATTTTTGTTTTGCCTTCGTAACAGTGATTCCGAAAATAGCCAGGACTCGCTTAAGACCGCGAAAACAGCAGTGTTATGAGATAATTTGTGAGATACAGTATTCTTCTGCTTGTAAAGATATACATTTGTGGACTTGCTCTTGTGCGATAGCGTCAGAACTGTAATTAACAGTCTTTTTCATGTTGAGAAAAAGAGCTTGCATAAGTTGTGAGAAGAGATAAAGAGATATCAAAATTTTTGAGATTTTGTATAGTTACAGTAGCAAGCCAACTGTGCAGTCATATCAGGAAACATATACAAAGCCGAGCTAGTGTTATGGAAGCGCTGACAATAAGTAAGACTGTTTAGTAGTAGGGCTAGAGAGTTATGCTTTGTGTGGACGCTTCGTGCATAAGTTCGCGACAAGGAGGTCCAAGGCGAACCCCACACCCCACACATCGTCAGGATCTATACCAGGTCTGAGCTCGGACCGGACAGC
>LGRX02010639.1:0-47955 GCA_001247695.2 Cymbomonas tetramitiformis
GTGCGCTGGTGGTGCAGATGCAGAGGGGCTCGGGTGGCACAGCGAGGCTTAGGGGGTCCCATTCTTCACTAGTGAGCTCCGGAGAATCCGGATGAGTGTCCCGAAGTGTGTGCTGAATCCTTTGATCCCCGGCGTGGGTACATAGTGCAGTCTTGTGTGGCTACGGGGTGCCAAAGGATTCGCAAGGATAAGCATACGCACAAGGGTGCCTAGGCGGCAGCGGGGTGATGTGGGGTGTGGGCTTGGTGGTGGAGGGGTGGCTCGATTGGCGGGGGTGAGCCGGCTCCAGAGACACAGCAGCAGTGCGCCGGCAGGACAGCCGCAGAGGGGCTCAGGTGGCCCAGTGAGGCTCAGGGAGCAGAGGGGTGGTCTTGCGCGTGGGCTTGGTGGTGGAGATATGGCTCGCGCAGATCGGGGGGCAGGGATGAACCGGCTTCAGGCACAAGGCGGCAGTGCGCTGGTGGTGCAGATGCAGAGGGGCTCGGGTGGCTCAGCGAGGCTTAGGGGGTCCCATTCTTCACTAGTGAGCTCCGGAGAATCCGGATAGGTGTCCCGAAGTGTGTGCTGAATCCTTTGATCCCCGGCGTGGGTACATAGTGCAGTCTCCTGTGGCTACGGGGTGCCAAAGGAGTCGCAAGGATAAGCATACACACACATAGGCTGTAGGCGGCAGCGGGGTGATGTGGGGTGTGGGCTTGGTGGTGGAGGGGTGGCTCGATTGGCGGGGGTGAGCCGGCTCCAGAGACACAGCAACAGTGCGCCGGCAGGACAGCCGCAGAGGGGCTCAGGTGGCCCAGTGAGGCTCAGGGAGCAGAGGGGTGGTCTTGCGCGTGGGCTTGGTGGTGGAGATATGGCTCGCGCAGCACGGGGGGCAGGGATGAACCGGCTTCACCACAAGGCGGCAGTGCGCTGGCAGATGCAGAGGGGCTCGGGTGGCTCAGCGAGGCTTAGGGGGTCCCATTCTTCACTAGTGAGCTCCGGAGAATCCGGATGAGTGTCCCGAAGTGTGTGCTGAATCCTTTGATCCCCGGCGTGGGTACATAGTGCAGTCTTGTGTGGCTACGGGGTGCCAAAGGAGTCGCAAGGATAAGCATACACACACGTGTGTGCTGAATCCTTTGATCCCCGGCGTGGGCACATAGTGCAGTCTCCTTTGGCTACGGGGTGCCAAAGGAGTCGCAAGGATAAGCACATACACACACACAAGCTGTAAAGTGGGTCCGGCTGCTTTCTTTCGCGTTTGCACGGGGGGTTGCAGGGCTAATCATCAGGCAGGCTGTAGGGCGATGTCCGGCAGGAAGTGGGTGGCGTTGGGCTGGCGGAGGGCGTGTGAGAGGAGGCTTGGGCACAGACCTGTATCGGGGGGAGGCGGATCGACGGGAAGGGGCGGAGAGGTTGGCGCTGATGGACAGTGCGTGGGAGGACGCGTTCGAGGAGACAGACTATGCCCCGCCGGATGGGTCTGGCGGTGGGACGCAGGAATCTGAGGGAACGCAGCGTGAGCGGTCTTGGCCGGCTTCCGGTGAGGCAGGCGAGGCAGGCGCAATGGCATCGAGGCTTTTGGAGAGCATGGAGGACGTGCGGCGGGAGGTGGAGCATGTGGGCACTGTGGCGGGTCAAGGAGGGGGCACCGCCGAGGCGCGATCTGGAGGGGCGCGGGCAGGCATAGGCGGGCTCATCCAGGCGGCGTCAAGTGTCGAGGATATCTTGAATGAGTGGGATGATCTTTTGTCGCCGGGCCCAGAGAGTGGGGTCTGGACTCAGGAGCAGAGTGGGGCCTCGCCGGAGCAAGCAATGGCCTTGGCTGAGGGAGGGGTGGCCACCTTGATGGGGGCGAGCAGGCGGGTGGCCGGCCTTCTTGGGGGGGTTGATGGCATGGGGGGAACTGATGAGGATGACGGGGGAGATGTGGGGAGGTCCGCGGGTGGAGTTGACACACGCCGGGCCCCTCAGAGCCCGGGGGCCCATCCCGGCAGCGATGACCACTTACAACAGGTTGCACGGCAGCATACGGCATCTCATCAGCTTCCGTGCCCACCGGGCGAGGTTGCTGGCCGTGCCGGAACTAACAGTGAGCAGCTGTCGGGAAGGCGACGACCGGGTGGTGAACTATCGGCCACCGGGAGGGCTTGGGACACACAGGCAACTGTGGGGATGGGACCCCAAGTAGGAACAGTGCGGCGTGACAGTTACAGCGCAAGTGTGGAGCGCATTGCTCAAGTTCGCGGCCACCTCGCAAGGCAATCAGCGCAAGGGCTCCAGTCACGGGGAGTTGGTGCTGGGGGTAGAGGGCTACAGGCGCAAGTCGGTGGCGGATGCGCAAGTTTGGATGAGGGCAACCCAGTTTATCATTCTCAGCCCCTTGGGACAGCGCTTGGGCATTCTGGCCGTGGCGTGGGTGGGCAAGCTCTCTTGAGACCAGGCTGTAGGGGGCAGCGGGGTGATGTGGGATGTGGGCTTGGTGGTGGAGGGGTGGCTCGATTGGCGGAGGTGAGCCGGCTCCAGAGACACAACAGCAGTGCGCCGGCAGGACAACCGCAGAAGGGCTCAGGTGGCCCAGTGAGGCTCAGGGAGCAGAGGGGTGGTCTTGCGCGTGGGCTTGGTGGTGGAGATATGGCTCGCGCAGATCGGGGGGCAGGGATGGACCGGCTTCAGGCACAAGGCGGCAGTGCGCTGGTGGTGCAGATGCAGAGGGGCTTGGGTGGCTCAGCGAGGCTTAGGGGGTCCCATTCTTCACTAGTGAGCTCCGGAGAATCCGGATGAGTGTGCCGAAGTGTGTGCTGAATCCTTTGATCCCCGGCGTGGGTACATAGTGCAGTCTTCTGCGGCTACGGGGCGCCAAAGGAGTCGCAAGGATAAGCATACACGCACACAAAATATCCGGATGGTAGGTACCTGGAGCAACCATAAGAGATTTCTTGGGTATTCTGGTAGCTTGGATACCGATTATCAGGGAAGTTGGCGCAAAGACAAGCATGTGCATGCAGAATCATCCACAAGACACGCGTGTCCTAAAGTCTGTGGTAGTTCCTTTGCTCCCTGGCGTGGGTGCACAGTGCGGTCGTATAGAATTTCTTAGGCTATCTGTTGGCTAGGATACTGTTTGTCAAAGAAGTTGGCACAAAAGATAAGTGGGCCCACAAACCGGCTAGGCAAGGGGTTACGGGCTTGCTGACGACAATTGAACAGGTGATTCGGCTCTTGAGTGTACGCTCTGGAGTGACGGTCTTCGGAGAGGCTGTTAAGAGAACCTCGGAATGTGTAATTGTGAGGGTTGTTCACACGCACAGACACCGACAGAGTCTTGGTGGTTGTGGGATGGCTCATCGGGGTATCAGTGGTAAAACAGAGTTAGTTTTCAAGCTAACGGGGAAGACGATCGCCCAGGAAACTCTGTAAAGTTACGATGTACCCACACCGAGGATCCAAGGCGTCAGCACATACTGCAGGCCATCCACCTGACTTGAAGGTTACGTGCAAGCTGGTTTAGTCGGGGTGATTTCAGTGGGCAGACCAGTCACAGATGCAGTGAGGTGGCTCAACGAGTCATAAGGGCTCTCGATCCCAACGGAGCCCAGGAGGACCTGGACGCATGTCTAACGAAGTGTGTGGAATCGTTTTGATCCTGATCACATAGCACAACCCTAGAAATTTTCTGAGGCACATTTGTGGCCAGGATTGTGGGTAGCAAATCAGTCCAGCCAGGGCGCGCTCAATGGAGGCTTGATGGATGGGAGGTAGCTCTGGTAGCTTGAAGGACGGACGATCAGCTTTGACAGGAAGGCTTCTCTGGGAGGGTGGAGCAGTCGCAGACGCGCGTTGGTGGCTCACTGGGGCTCAGGGGGTTTCGTTCTCCGCCAAGCTCTGGAGAATCCGGATGAATGTCACGAAGTGTGTGCTCAATCCTTTGATCCCAGGCATGGGTACACAGCGCAGCCAAATAGCAAATGTGGGCAATTTGTGGCTCGGAGGTTGATTGTCAAAGAGTTTTTCTCTGATCTTAAAAAGTGGAGCACACGCAGAGAGGTAGAGCTTGAGGGCACTGAGGAGGCATGGTGATAGCTTGCGACTTAGGCTTGGTGGTTCGGAGGTGGCTCAAGCAGCATGAAGAGTAGTGCAACCCACATTTGGCGTGGTGGATTTAGTGGGCGGATGGACCAGACGCGGACGTTTTCAGGCGGTTCTGTGGGTTTTTGGGTGTCTTGATCACCACCGAGCTCTGGAAAATCTAAATAAATGTCCCAAAGCGTGGATTGAACTCTTCCATCACGGCATGCGTACATAATACAACTCGAGATTTTCTGAGGCACTCTGGTGGCCAGAATGGTAATTAGCAAATATATCGGTGCAAGGATAAGCGCGCGCCACTTACACAAAGTGGTATGACCCTCGTAGTAGGGTACAACAGCAGCTTTCTCTTTCTCTGGTACAGAATTCTCGTAGTGTGGTTTGAGATCCAAAGCCTTCCATAGTCCAAACCAATTAACAAGCACACTGGTGGGTTGGTTGTGAGCCTGTTGACAAGTGGAGTCCATCCCAACAATGACTAATGCACAAAGGTGGTTGAGTCCCCTGTATGCAATGTAGAATGCAATGCAAAAACAAACAGTGATGTAGAATTGTTGGGGAGACATATCCTCTGTGTCTCGATCTTCAGAGCTTCGGAGTATTGGCCTGTAGTATGTGTTGACGCCTTTGATCCTCAATGTGGGTACATCGTAGCTATATAGAGTTTCCCGGGCGGTCATCTGCCCCGTTAATGTGGACCGTCGATTCTGCTCAGGTACGTTTCTTTGTTTTGCAGGATTATGCCTTTGTGTGCACCGGCGTTGAGCAACACCCGAACGGCACAATGAAAGTGGCATTAGCCCCAGGACAGGTCCGTTTCGACTCAAATGCTTGGACATATTTTACTTTGACACTCTTGCCATTGGTATTTTCAAAAAACTTTTTTTGGGCTTGCAGCAAAATGGCCCAATCCTACACCTTGTGGGTGTATGCTGGGAGTTGGAAATGGGAATTGAAAGAGGGGAAATGGGAATGGGACCTGTTGCACCAGACCTGTGGGGGGAACACCAATGCGAACGGCCTGAGCCGAAAGTCCAAGGGGCAAGAGAAGGTGCATCACTTTAAATGGCATGCAGGTGTCATAAACAGTATTCAGGATAGACTGAGATACTATAAAGGAGACTCAGAAGAGAAGCCGCGTTATGGATGGTTTAAGGATTCGCAGGATCTATTCGAGGGAATCGTGCAAAGAGGTCGACTTGATGTGAAAAAAATGGGATGCACAACTTAAGGCTGCTAAACATTTGCCATTGTGTATGCGGGAATTACATTTGTTTAGTGTGTTCAGTGTGTTCATTGTTCTGTGGCGTATCCTCGGACCGACTCCTGTGGCCAGTGTTTTGTGTGTTTGTGTGTGAATACTTATCCTTGCGACTCCTTTGGCACCCCGAAGCCACACAAGACTGCACTATGTACCCACGCCGGGGATCAAAGGATTCAGCACACACTTCGGGACACTCATCCGGATTCTCCGGAGCTCACTAGTGAAGAATGGGACCCCCTAAGCCTCGCTGAGCTACCCGAGCCCCTCTGCATCTGCACCACCAGCGCACTGCCGCCTTGTACCTGAAGCCGGTTCATCCCTGCCCCCCGATCTGCGCGATCCATATCTCCACCACCAAGCCCACGCGCAAGACCACCCCTCTGCTCCCTGAGCCTCACTGGGCCACCTGAGCCCCTCTGCGGCTGTCCTGCCGGCGCACTGCTGCTGTGTCTCTGGAGCCGGCTCACCCCCGCCAATCGAGCCACCCCTCCACCACCAAGCCCACACCCCACATCACCCCGCTGCCGCCTAGGCACCCTGTGTGTATGCTTATCCTTGCGACTCCTTTGGCACCCCGTAGCCACACAAGACTGCACTATGTACCCACGCCGGGGATCAAAGGATTCAGCACACACTTCGGGACACTCATCCGGATTCTCCGGAGCTCACTAGTGAAGAATGGGACCCCCTAAGCCTCGCTGAGCCACCCGAGCCCCTCTGCATCTGCACCGCCAGCGCACTGCCGCCTTGTGCCTGAAGCCGGTTCATCCCTGCCCCCCGAGCTGCGCGAGCCATATCTCCACCACCAAGCCCACGCGCAAGACCACCTCTCTGCTCCCTGAGCCTCACTGGGCCACCTGAGCCCTTCACATGTGTGTGTATGCTTATCCTTGCGACTCCTTTGGCGCCCCGTAGCCACAGAAGACTGCACTATGTACCCACGCCGGGGATCAAAGGATTCAGCACACACTTCGGGACACTCATCCGGATTCTCCGGAGCTCACTAAGTGTGTGTGTGTGTGTGTATGGGTGGCCTTGGGGCTTTTTCACCTGCCGGGGGACTGGTGATCGATACCCACTTTATGGGGTACTGGCATCTCGTTGTGAACGGGGACGGCCACTGGAATGATTTGGATGATGGGATGTGGCTGTCCCTGTGGTACCCTTCTGATGGGTACTGCCTCTTTGAGTGCGTCGGGGATTCGTCTACGGCTCGCTTTTTGGGAGTGTCTTGGATTCGTCTGACGCTAGCTCCCTCTCCGTGTACAGTGCTCATGGTTATTACACATGCCGGGGGACTTGCGTTCTTTGACCTTGATATGAAGTACTGACGGATCGCTGTGAACGGGGACGACCGCCGGGTGGAAGTGGGTTTTGGGAGGCGGTTATCCCTGTGGTGCCATTCTGGCGGGCACTGCCTCTTGGAGAGCTCGGTAGATTCGTCTGTCGTGCTGCGAGGAGAGGCAGAAGGTGGTGATGTACAACTTCTGTGTTCTCCCTTGAATTTTGTGGGGAGCACTTAGGTGCCCGCATGTTTCCTTTTTGACATGGGGTATCCATGCTGTGTGGTGTGACTGCATTCATGACATAACCATGGACCAACAGGTCCCATCCATCGACCGGGAGCCACTGGGGGGCATGCCAGCAGGGTCCGCTTACTCCGTTACCCAGAGACCAACAATTGTTGGGCGATGATCGGTCACATCGTTTCATCTTTCCATGCTGCTTTGCATCAGGGTTGGGAACATGTATGAGTTTGTGGTATCTTGTCACGGCCCCGCCCTGCTCCTGATTTGCTTCTCACATCCAATGGGATGATGGTGGGCTGGCTTTTGTTGGCCGATCTCATGCCGTTCAGTGTGTGTGTGTGTGTTTTTGGGGTACTGGCATCTCGTTGTGAACGGGGACGGCCACTGGAATGATTTGGATGATGGGATGTGGCTGTCCCTGTGGTACCCTTCTGATGGGGACTGCCTCTTTGAGTGCGTCAGGGATTCGTCTACGGCTCGCTTTTTGGGAGTGTCTTGGATTCGTCTGACGCTACCTCCCTCTCCGTGTACAGTGCTCATGGTTATTACACATGCCGGGGGACTTGTGTTCTTTGACCTTGATATGAAGTACTGGCGGATCGCTGTGAACGGGGACGGCCGCCGGGTGGAAGTGGGTTTTGGGAGGCGGTTATCCCTGTGGTGCCATTCTGGCGGGTACTGCCTCTTGGAGAGCTCGGTAGATTCGTCTGTCGTGCTGCGAGGAGAGGCAGAAGGTGGTGAAGTACACCTTCTGTGTTTTCCCTTGAATTTTGTGGGGAGCACTTAGGTGCCCGCATGTTTTCCTTTTTTTGACATGGGGTGTCCATGCTGTGTGGTGTGACTGCATTCATGACATAACCATGGACCAGCAGGTCCCATCCATCGACCGGGAGCCACTGGGGGGCATGCCAGCAGGGTCCGCTTACTCCGTAACCCAGAGACCAACAGTTGTTCGGCGACGATCGGTCACATTGTATCATCTTTCCATGCTGCTTTGCATTTGGGTTGGGAATATGTATGCGTTTGTGGTATCTTGTCACGGCCCCGCCCTGCTCTTGATTTGCTTCTCACATCCAATGGGATGATGGTGGGCTGGCTTTTGTTGGCCGATCTCATGCCGTTCAGTGTGTGTGTGTGTGTTTTTGGGGTACTGGCATCTCGTTGTGAACGGGGACGGCCACTGGAATGATTTGGATGATGGGATGTGGCTGTCCCTGTGGTACCCTTCTGATGGGGACTGCCTCTTTGAGTGCGTCAGGGATTCGTCTACGGCTCGCTTTTTGGGAGTGTCTTGGATTCGTCTGACGCTACCTCCCTCTCCGTGTACAGTGCTCATGGTTATTACACATGCCGGGGGACTTGTGTTCTTTGACCTTGATATGAAGTACTGGCGGATCGCTGTGAACGGGGACGGCCGCCGGGTGGAAGTGGGTTTTGGGAGGCGGTTATCCCTGTGGTGCCATTCTGGCGGGCACTGCCTCTTGGAGAGCTCGGTAGATTCGTCTGTCGTGCTGCGAGGAGAGGCAGAAGGTGGTGATGTACACCTTCTGTGTTTTCCCTTGAATTTTGTGGGGAGCACTTAGGTGCCCGCATGTTTCCTTTTTTTGACATGGGGTGTCCATGCTGTGTGGTGTGACTGCATTCATGACATAACCATGGACCAACAGGTCCCATCCATCGACCGGGAGCCACTGGGGGGCATGCCAGCAGGGTCCGCTTACTCCGTAACCCAGAGACCAACAGTTGTTTGGCGAACGATCGGTCACATCGTATCATCTTTCCATGCTGCTTTGCATTTGGGTTGTGAATATGTATGCGTTTGTGGTATCTTGTCACGGCCCCGCCCTGCTCTTGATTTGCTTCTCACATCCACTGGGATGGTGATGGGCTGGCTTTTGTTGGCCGATCTCATGCCGTTCAGTGTGTGTGTGTGTTTTTGACATGGGGTGTCCATGCTGTGTGGTGTGACTGCATTCATGGCATAAGCATGGACCAACAGGTTCCATCCATCGACCGTGAGCCACTGGGGGGCATGCCAGCAGGGTCCGCTCTCTCTGTAACCCAGAGACCAGCAGTTGTTTGGTGATGATCGGTCACATCGTATCATCTTTCCATGCTGCTTTGCATTTGGGTTGGGAATATGTATGCGTTTGTGGTATCTTGTCACGGCCCCACCCTGCTCTTGATTTGCTTCTCACATCCACTGGGATGATGGTGGGCTGGCTTTTGTTGGCCGATCTCATGCCGTTCAGTGTGTGTGCATGCATCATTATTTGGTCCCAAGATTCTGGGTGCCAAAGTTGAACAGTCACTCAGTATATTTTTGATAGTCGTCTTGATGCCACAACGACGGATAAGGTGCCACTTGATAGTGTCAAAGATGATGGCAGTGTAAACAATAGACTTCCGAAGTTATGAAGTAATCGGAGAAGGAACGAGTATGCAAGTTGTATGTGATTGTAGGCGAACATCCTGGAGATTCAACGACAATTAAGCACCTGTAACCAGAACCAAAAATGGTTTCTCGTATCCACAACTCTAACAGGATCGGTTAGTATTCACAACCGTAATAAATTCAGTAATTCCCCCAGCAGTATATGCACTACATTATTTTGCTGCCGTTGATTATATACATTCCCTTAATAGTTTGTATGCGGTATTTGTATTGTTGCAAGCATCCGATCATACATTATGGGAAGATTGTTTTTTAGCGCAAACAGACGATCTTGTCTCAACTATGCCATACGTCAAAGCGGGCACACCTACTCCCGCACCCAACATCGTTGTTCCGCGCTCGGGAAGATGCACGTTGGCTCACCTGTGGGCAATATGGACCGGTGTTCAGCCTTGCCACCCCCCCTATTATCGCACCTATAGCTATAGCACATGTTCCTGCTTCCCATATCCAACTACCCCTCTACACTGCCGGCAGCTACAAAAACGGCCCCCGCCTCCCCGACCCTGACAACGATCACGCCCGTTCCTACACCCTAATTCCATCCACCCCTCAGTGTCGGCACCCGCAAAAATAACCCCAACCACCCATTCGACAACAACACCACCTATTTGGCAATCGATACCTACATCCCAGATCTATCCTTCCTTCAGCGCCCGTTGGCCTGGCCCGCTAGTCGACCAACAAGTGGCTTCCATCTCTAAGGATGCCGCTTTACTTTGCTTGTCGACCTCGAGGACGTTACCGACATCGTGCTGCGTGCCGAAGCGAACAATCTTTTCTACTCTCGAGCTTATCATCCACCCGAGTCGGCGGCGATGGACTAGCTGAATGCGTCCGGCCTGACCCACCCGCATGACGGTAAGCGGGTTCTCCTTTAAGCAATTGAGAGTTGCTGGAAGCTTGCGCAAAGATCTTTAAAGCAAAGACATTTTGAAACATCTTTAGCAAGCAGAATATCTAAAAGCTTGCGCAAAGATGTCTGTGAAGTTCTTTAGACTTTGCGGTGTCGCAAAGTTCAATACTTTAAAAGCAAATAAGAGTTGGTGGATGCTTGCGCAACGATCTTTAAATCAAAGATCTTTGCATAAAGACATTCTCAAACATCTTCACCAAGCAGATTTAAAAGCTTGCGCAAACAAACATGTGAAGATTTAGCAGCGAAATCAAAAAGAGATCATCGATGAACTTTTTTAATAGAAAACGCTGAAGACACAACTCTTTCCTGCAAAACTAAGAAAGAGTTCATCGATGAACTCTTTTCTAAAAAACGAACAAGTTTTTTTTTCTCGCAAACTTACACGTTAAAAGCATACATCTTTTTCCTTTTTCAATCTTCCCTTTAACACACTTTTTCTAGCGCCGCAGTGAACAGGTACTCTCAACTTCCAAGCGGCTTCTCCAGAGCTTTAGCCGTTATATTTTTCACGATTATATTTCAAAGGATTTTTTTCTTCAAAATCACACATCTTTCCACCCGCAGTTTTCGCAAATTTCACGGGCCTTCGGCCTACCGATTTTTCCCTCTCTCTCACCCTTTTCCCGGCTCACGGGTGCCGGCTGCAGGTGCCTCCCCCATTTTTCCCGGCATTTTTTTCCGGCTCCCCCATGCGAGGCTTCCCGGCCCGCAATTTTCCCTCCCCCCCCGTTCCCGGCTCCCCGCGGGCCTTCGGGCCGCAATTTCCCTCCCTTCCCCCTTTCTCCCGGCTCCCCACGGGCCTTCGGCCCACCAGGCCTCCCTCTCACTCACCTTTTCCCGACTTCCCGCGGGCCTTCGGCCCACGGTGCCTCCCCCATTTTCCCGGCTCCCGAGGCTTCCAGGCCGCAATTTTCCCTCTCCCACTCCCCCATTTTCCCGGCTCCCCGCGGAGGCTTCGGCCCGCAATTTTCTCTCCCCTCTCCCCCCTTTTTCCCAGCTCCGTCCCCGCGGGCCTTCGGCCCGCAGTTTCCCTCTCCCATATCCCTTTTAGGTTTTAATTTTTCCAGGAGCAAATTTTGATGATTTCCGGTGCAAACCATGACACCTCGATTCCAGCGCAGATTTCCGGTGCAAAAGCTCTTCGGTGCAAAAGTTAATTGCACCGGAAACAATGAAAAAACTTGTATATTTCCGGTGCAAAAACGTAGATTCTAGAAGCATAGTTGTGGCTGGGGCTGGGGGCGGTGCGCGGATGGTACTCGGGCGGTGCGTGGGCGGGGGTGGGGGTGGGGAAGAGGGTGGGTTGGCGGTGGGGGGGTCGACGTCTCAAACCCCCTCCCATCCTCCCCCCCTCCGACCAACGTCGCCCGAGTACCACCGAGTACCACCCGCGCACCGCCCCCACCGCCAGCGCCAGCTATGCTTCTAGACTCTACGTTTTTGCACCGGAAACCTATAAGTTTTTTCATTGTTTCCGATACAATCAACTTTTGCACCAGGAATATTCATTGTGCCGAAAATTTATGAGAACGCACATATTTTTGTAGCAAATATTAATTGTACCGTAAGCAATCAATATTTGCTACAGAAATATCCATTGTTCCTGAAATATATAGCAAAAGTTGATTGTTCCCGGTACAATCAAAATTTGCTCCCAGAATAATATAAAGGGAATCGTGCGAGCGCGCTTCAACGGCAACAACAACAACAACCGCGGGGTAAGCTGCATCCGCGAGGCCATCGGGTGGGTGTGCACGCGGCACCGCCTGTGGGCTTCGACAGGGACAACATGAAGGCGAAGCCCCTCTGCCACCGCTGCCGGAAGGCGGGCAAGGGTTACGCCTATCACGCGTACCGCGACTGCCCTCTTGGTGGGCGCCAGCATTCGTCGTGGGCACTGCGGCGCCGGCTGCTATTCCACCGCGCCGGCACGGCCGGCACCGTGCTCGGCAGGGGCTTCACAATGCGCCGATCGGACTTTACATCCCGGTGCACCCGCCCCCGCCACCGCTGTATTGGGGTGCCCCACCGTCGCCGGACTATTCGCCGGGCCTTACTACAGACGAGGAGGACGGGGAGGATCCCTCGCACGACGATCGAGACCTTTCGGATTTCTTCTGTAGCTCTACGAATGATTCAATCACGGCATCGACATCTTCAATTCACGGCACCATGACTGTGCTGCGGGCTGGCACAACAGTGCCACCGCCAACTAGTGGCTAGGGAGTTAATCATGCCGCTCCTGCACAGTGAGATTGACCGTAGCTGTATGTGCAGAGGGGTCCGATCGCGGACCGGATTTCAGATTTACAACTCTTGACCGGGAACAACCCTGCCAAAAGGACAGGCCTTCCCTTAGAACTCAGTTTCCACCGCTGTAGATGGTGTTTGTTCACAGGTTTCCACTTCGGCTGGCCAGTCACCACACTAGGCGGTGTGCTGGAATGGTCACACTGCTTACTTTGTGACTCTTCCTATAGTAGTGTGTATGACTGTCACCCGAACCTGAATCCTAACGGTTTATGCCCATATAACGGGTTAACTTATCAACTTTATTACATTCTGAGAAAACTATCACTGAGTGGAATATATCCCGGGTCTTAGGGATATATCCAACAATTCACAGATTCAGTGTCTGTAGTGACAACAAGTTACTACGAGCTGTATTTCCGTCCTTGATGAATGGCTGTCCGGAATGTCATTTCATTGTGACTAGAACATGGCATCGCCTAGTGATATACGTGCATATGAATCTTCTTCAGTACATGGTCACATATCTCAATGGCGTCCATTTTATTTTTGGGCATACACTATTCAGGGACTTGTCATGGTAAAGAAGTATGAATGATGAATGTGTCATTTCAATGCCGACAGGATTGTGACTTGTTGATGACTATGTGCCATTAATTTAAAACTTCTGTCACTTTCCATAATGAGAATGAAGAATGTGCAGCGCAGTTGGTTAGTGCGCTTGGAAATCATCTGTAGATTGCGGGTTCGAGTCCCGCCATGGCTTCTCCCGGGGTTTCGTGGCCTAATGGACGAGGCGACAGACTTCTAAACATTCCAGAATGAGCTTTCAAAGAGTCATAATTCCTCAATGACGCATGCGTATCTCATGTGCCAAAATTGTATGAAACCACAAGTATGATGTCAATATATATGCGGATGGTTTATACCATTGTATGCTATTCCACAAGTAAGTAGTGATGTCAGAATGAAACAAGTTTGGACAATTGCAACTCGGTACAAACCCGAGTGCGTTCAAGTCCACTTGTATGCTCAGAATCTGAATCTAATGTACTTTCTATATGCACAGGATTGAATATATTTTCTATGTGATTCTGGATTCAGGAACTAGAGTCAGTGAAAAACTCCATTCCTATTTCAGACGATGAAACCCGTATTTCCTTAGGTGCAATACCTTAGTTTAAGGAATAGTCAATTTTAATACAAGTTTCAATCGATTTTCTCAATTCTGTCACCTTCATGATGATCCGACTGGTCAACTTTACAGCATAACCCACTTCCCCTTGTTGAAGGAGATGGCTCCCTTTTTAGGGTCATAGGGCGATATGTTGGCTGTTTTCATATGACACATGGAATACATGAGTGGCTCGGCAATCTTGGAGAATTTCGGGATAAATCTCCTGAACTGGTCGACCATGCCCAAGAATGACCGAAGGTTAGACTTGCCATCTTTAGCCATGCGGCGTAGAGGCTGCTTGCCAACAGTTGGGCCATAGGATACTGGAGGCTGAATAGCCATGACTGCACGGACTCTGTCTTCGATGATGGATAGACCTGCCTCAGAGATGTGGTGTCCGATAAATCAATACATCTGACGAACAACTCAACCTTAGAAGGTCGGATGAAGAGCCGATGATCTCTGCAGCGCTGTAAGAACTGGCGAACTTGCTGTTTATAGAGACATTCTGCTCTATAAAGAGTAGAAACAATCATATGCACTGTATATTTTTGATGTGCACAACCGAAATGCCACGTGATATAATAATCTCACAGAATAGGCATTGTTCAATGGCGGTATGATCAGATATGTAACCAGATGACCGGTATGGCGTATTCAGCAGGCATGCCTACCTCAAAGAGATGCCAATACACGGATACATTTCAAGACATAAGGGCAATAGGCTTATTATGTAGCCTTCAAAGGCAGCTAGCATTTATGCTGCATTAGTCAGCTCTGTGGCTTTGACCTAGGTGTTGTACTCAGGCCGTAGCCTGCATATTGCATTAAGTACTCTTGACACCTTTAATGATCCAATCAGATGATATGTATGAAATATCAAGAATGGTTACCCTTTTTCGGTGATCATCGGTGGCAGAGGCAATGGTGCTCGCACCGAATCATTATACAATTCTAGTCTGGATACATGCTAGACCTGATGTATGCAAATGTCTAGGTCTTCGAAATCAAGCTCATGTGTACGTCATGACTGATGACCTTATAAATGTTCGATACAGATGTGTGTCAACTTCATGGAACTCTGCATGGTTTGACTGTATATAGTCATGATTACCAAAACAACAACGATGATGCAACTTACTTGCTTTATTATTTATTTGATTTTCAGTTGTATTTTTTTAGCTTCTCATCTTCCCCCCTCAAGGAAGTGTAAAATGCTAGGCGGTTGTCAGGCGCCGTTTAAATACAACAGAGGTCCGACCTCAGATGTGATGACGTGGTAGCCAACCTTGTCCGCTCGTACCGGGGGTTGTGTGGAATGTGTCCACGTCATCAGCGCGGGTCACATCGATCGTGCCCATGTATGTGTTGTACAAAATACAACGCTACCCTCCAGCGGCGAAGTGGATTGCTATTACCATCATCGTATGCTGTGGGATATCAAATATATAATCAGAGAGCCTGTGGTAATGTGTTTACCGTGTTGTCAATATCGGAGGGACTGTGTCCTCTTTAAACTCCTCATGACTATACGTATAATGGTGTTGTACTGATTTCAACACCTTCTCTGTGAGTGATTTATTGATCTCAGATGTGATGACGTGGCAGCCAACCTTGTCCGCTCGTACCGGGGGTTTTGTGGAATGCGTCCATGTCATCAGCGCGGGTCACATCGTGCCCATGCATACGCGATCTTAGCGTAGGTCACATCGTGTGTTTTATACCGTTTCGTCTGAGAACATCTATTACTCATCTCTGTGAGTTTAGACAGCGTTGTACGGATTGCAACGCTTTTTCTGATGATTTTATATATCACAGATTATACCAAATGTGGTGATCAGTCCAGTGCAAAAGTTTGACACCGGAATGTACAGGGATTGTGAATGATTGCAATCCAGCCGGAGGAATAATCTCAGCAGCTGTTCTGTACTAGGGTTTCGCTAGTGGCAAGAGGGTCCACTATCTCAGTTGCCTTCATGCCTTTCGGCTTGAGAGCCGTTGTGAGGACTTTCACGTCAGCCAAGGTACAGAAATTAGCGGGTGGAGCGAACTCCCCCGATGCGAGGTCCTTGTAGACACGCTCGACCATGCCATCGGGCAAGTCAATTGCGGGATACAAGAAGGAAATGATTTCCTTGAAGGATCCCTTGGAAGACATGAATCATGGGAACACTGACTTTCACCCCCCATAAGGGGGGAGGTCTGTGGTGCCCTGTGTCACCCCTCGCCTGCTCGGATGTCACTTGCAGTGCCTGCTGTTTGCTCCGCTCGTGTGTCACGGTCCGTCCGCCAGCTTAAACTCAATTATCTTTCAGTTTAATCCGACTTTAGCCGAACCGAGAAGCCCTATCTCACTGCCTTCACATTTTACAATGCAAGCATATATATTACATATTATCTGCTTTCACATCAGGTCTGGACCCACCTACGTTCAGAGGTGTTGTTTCTTACGTTCCGTCCGCTTCGCGCCCTGCGATTCTATCCGACACTTTCTTTAGTACCGACATTTCAACTAGTACAGTACTGCTCGGGCTATAAGAAACTCCACCTATAAGAAAGCAGCCGCTGGGTTTTGGGCCAAAATTTAAGAATAAGAAAATAAGCCAGCCGCTGGCGAAGTCACGGAGTTGAACCCATAAGTCCCCATATTAAGAAAGTATACACGCTGGAATATGAGATATTTGAGATGAATTGTACTCCAAAATCATTGATTTAAGAAAGTCATTTGATAACTGCTAAAAAACTGATTACGGTATTTGATTACAGTACTGATTACGGATTTTCGGCTTATTCGTAGGCAGATTTTCAGCTTATGCATAAGCTGATTTTCAGCTTATTCGTAGTTTAATTTTCAGCTTATGCATAAGCTGATTTTCAGCTTATTCGTAGGTTAATTTTCAGCTTATGCATAAGCTGATTTTCAGCTTATTCATAGTTTGATTTTCAGCTTATTCGTAGGCTAATTTTCAGCTTATGCATAAGCTGATTTTCAGCTTATTCATAGTTTGATTTTCAGCTTATGCAGAAGCAGATTTTCAGCTTATTCGTAGGCTGATTTTCAGCTTATGCAGAAGCAGATTTTCAGCTTATTCGTAGGCCGATTTTCAGCTTATGCAACCTAATGTGTTAGTAATTTCAAAGCTGTAAAACCTATATGATAACAGGTTTCAAGACTAATTAAACCGGTTTTGAGACTACAACAACAGGTTTTGCTCAGGCAGCACAATTAAGGGGCTTGTGGGAATGCCAATTTAAAATACATAATCGATATCACAACTTCACAGGCGCTTATTGTACCGCAGCATCAAGCTTGCTTGCAGATAATCTGCCAAGCAAGAATCTATTACTACGTGCAATTGTAAGCATTGCTACATTATGTATTGTGCACTATGTAGAAGAGCAATATCTATCACACAGGTACAAACATAAGCCAAGATCCATCCTTGGCGTCAGCTAGTTGTGCTTCTATTAAATTCCCTACATATGTGCTTGCCGTCAAGCTGTGCTTTGCGACTCTCCCCTCACAAGGGTAGTACATAAGACATTTTCGGATGGGACATTTTCGTCACGCAGAGACTTGAGCGTTCTCAGCGCTTCCTTTGTTGGTTCGTCCATTGTGTTCACTAAGAAAGGCTCTCACTTGTTTTAAGGAAACATTAAGAAAGCAGCCGCTGTGGTATATACACATCGAATGGCAACCGACCATCGATTAAGAAAGTACGCACGCTAGCGATCCTGAAAATCTGACGGATACTGTCGATCCAAGGCGGGCTTATTAAGAAATCTGCCTACGTTGGGTGCCGCTCGATGAGCCTCAAATTAAGAAAGCCAGCGGCTAGATTTTTGGGCCTGCTTTCTTATAGCCCGAGCAGTACTGTACCGACACTTCTTAGTACCGACACTTCAATTCCGACAATCGACCTCCTTGCCTTCGCAAAGGTCACCCCTAGTACCGACATTTTCTTAGTACCGACATTTCTCTTAATACCGACATTTCAGCGCACTTTTTTGTGCGTTACCACTCAGATGGACCGACAATATTTTTTAGTCCGACATCTTCTTAGTACCGACATTTTCCGACAATTTACTGCCGACATTGACCGCCTTGCCTTCGCACCGGTCACCCCCGACATCCCGACATCTTTAGTACCGACATCTACCGACATCTAGCGCACTTTTGCGTGCGTAACCGACAATTACCGACACTCTGGCCAGCAGCGCCTCTGCTGCCAGAAGATTGGCTTATCGTACGGCAGTTTTGACATTACCACCGTGTTCCTCGTCGAAATCTACCCCAATTTGACTTTTTCATTGTTGGAAATTGTTAAATTTACGAAAAGTTACGTTTTCCCTTGGAAACCCAAACTCCTTATCTTGCAGATTTTACAGCCGCAGCTGCATGGCTTCTTTGCGGCAGCGTGCGCGCATGGGCGCGCTGAGATCGGCGCTTGAACTCCTTCGAAGGCAACAATTTACCGCTGGTTGCAGTATGGTGGTGCTTGGTGTTGCTTGTGCACCAAGCAACAACATCGACACTAGCGTTTGCAACAACATCGACAACGAGAGCTCTGAC
Source organism: Cymbomonas tetramitiformis (assembly GCA_001247695.2). Lineage (NCBI taxonomy): Eukaryota > Viridiplantae > Chlorophyta > Pyramimonadophyceae > Pyramimonadales > Pyramimonadaceae > Cymbomonas > Cymbomonas tetramitiformis. The sequence continues at coordinate 18,236 of LGRX02010639.1, forward strand.
TGTGACGACTCCGACTCTCCGCGTTTTTCACCGTTTACACCTACATCTTGTGCGCCCCCTGGTTGCCATCTGGTGGTGGCTGGTGGTGCCGCCGCACCCCCCCCACCTTGCCCTAACGTTGGTTTTGCCTTGGGGTTGGAGAATTGCGCGCTGTCTCGCCGCATTTTTCACACTCGCCCCCCTTGCAACGGCACACTTGCTCTGGTGGTGCCCGGCCGTTTTTGGCTTTGGCATCGCACAGGCATTGGTTGAACGTTGGCTATTTGGCGCTCGACACCTTTCACCATCGGGAATGACGCCGCCACCGCCTGGAACCTGCCCAAACCCTAGATTGAGACCCTCAATTGGCACATCACAAGTTAGCTAGTAATTAGGAAACATTACATTTCTCCTAGCCGCCTGCCCGGGAGTACCGGTTGGCCCTGCAGTGCACCTCCCACCTTCGGGGTGAGGTGGTGTCATGGGAACACTGACTTTCACCCCCCATAAGGGGGGAGGTCAGTGGTGCCCTGTGTCACCCCTCGCCTGCTCGGATGTCACTTGCAGTGCCTGCTGTTTGCTCCGCTCGTGTGTCACGGTCCGTCCGCCAGCTTAAACTCAAGTATCTTTCAGTTTAATCCGACTTTAGCCGAACCGAGAAACCCTATCTCACTGCCTTCACATTTTACAGTGCAAGCATATATATTACATATTATCTGCTTTCACATCAATGAACCCATTGTATAGACTCTCGCGAATGCGAGAGGTTTTGTTGCGGACCGCCTTGCACGCAAGGCAAGGTTTGCATTTGTGGTTGACGTCGCGAAGCTTTAAGAAGCAATTGCTCCTAATCTTAAAACGCGTCAACCTGCAGCCTTCTTTGGCGATTGAAAGTACTCCGCAAGGCTTGCGACCAGAGCGAACCATATTGATTAGCGAGTAATAGGAGTGAACGAATTAGCTGGAACCCTAGGAACCACGGAGCTTTGTAAATTAACAGACGTAAAGTGTCTCTCTGGACGTAAAGTGTCTCACTGGTAACACGAGTGTGTGTCAAGCGCGATCATACAGACGTAATGTGTCTCAATATGACAGATTTTACGGAAAAACGAATGGCCGAATTTACCGCGGCATTAGAAATGCTGGAAATGCCCGATTAAATCGCGGAGCTCTGTAATTCTGAAAATTGAGAGTTTTCTGATCTGTGACAGGTGACTGGAAGTATGACAGTCACCGGGAACCGATCTGAAAACTGAGGTTTTCTAATCGGTCGGAGGCCATAAGAGCCGTCTCAGTGACTGAGAAGGCTTCTTGCCGTGTTCTGATTAACTGTGTGGAAGTGTCTCGTTGCGCGTTCCGTAGTGAGAATTTATTCGGTGATTACGTAGCGTAGTTGAGAATTTATCTTTAATTCAATGCGTAGAATGGAGTGGTACACGGACGCTGAGAAATGCCAGCTCAAGATTACGGAGTTGGAGGCGCGACCTCAATATGCGGCAGCGATTGTGGCTTTTGGTGACGGAGAGAATCTTACGCCTGAGCAGGAGAAGCTGATGGTCCAAATGAGCCGTTTCACCAATCGGTTGGCGCAATTGTTGGGGGACGCGACTCAAGCGACTGGAAAGCGTGGGCGCCCGTGGGAAATGCCTGTGGACCTGGAGAACTTTCCAGGGTCTGATCGTGTGGAGCTGACCAGGGCCACGAACGAGAAGGACAAGGACAAGGGGCTGCGCAAGCAGTACGCTGAGGTCCAGCACCACTACGTCGCTCACGTCACGACGGTGGCGGCGGTGAAGGACGTTCAGCAATTGGTGGTGGGTTTGGAGCTGCCTGAGGACGCGATTAGGGCCCTTGAGCGTGTGGTGGACCTGGCTGAGAAGGGCAGGGAGCGAGCACGAGCTCGTGCCAAAATGTTGGCGATGGTCATCGACAAGGGGCCTGAGTTGGGTTGTCCGATGTGCGAGAAGTTGGAGTTACGTTCATATGTTGACAACGAGGAGGAAGACAAGGCGATGCGAAAAGCCGAGAAGTTGGTGAAGGCGGAGAAGCAGGTGGCTGCTGCTGCAGCGAAACAACGCGACCAACCGAGGGGGATTCCGGCAGGGGAACGTTTTTCTTATGAGCATCCTGTTGTGAATGTTCCTTCCCCTCCTATGCCCCAAGGGGGTGTGGGGATCCAGTGCTGGAATTGCCGCCAATGGGGGCACCACCAGAACGATTGTCCCCTGCCTCGCCAGAGCGGTGCTGGTCGTGGCCGTGGACGTGGTGGATTTTGAGTGTGTGGCCACGAGTGCCGTTGGCCATGAGTGCCGTTGCCGTACGTCGGCGTATATTCACAATGAACTTTGGTCTGTGCGGAATTGCCACACGTAGGAATGAACTTGAAGAACCCTAATTTGTATGGCGTGATGCCGTTGTATGCGAGCACGAGTCTCGTGTGGTGTGGATTGTGCGAGTAATTGCTTGAGTGCTTTAGCGGGTTTTCAATTGTGCCTTCGTTGATGCGTAGATGCTTTCTTGGGGCGATGTGTCTCGTGGACACGTAGTCGTGGCGTTGTTGCCGCGATTGCGAGTCTTGATGTCTTGACGGAGTGTCGTTGTGGGTGCTTGACTCCGATTGTTTTTGTTGTGTTCTCTTGATGTTGTCGGTAGATTTTGCAGGTTTGGGCTTCTGGTTTCGGCAGGCAGCATGCATCTTGCTGAATTGCAATGCTGGTTGTGTTTCTTTGCCCCTTTTCCGCACTGCTTTGTGGTGATCTTTGGGCTTGCAGCGGCCGAGTTTCCATTACAAATGTGTCATTTGTCGGCTCGCTGTAGCCGTAGCCGATTAGAAAACTGAGAGTTTTCCGATGTGTGCCAAGTGATTGGAAGTATGACAGTCACCGGGAACCGATCTGAAAACTGAGGTTTTCTAATCGGTCGGAGGCCATAAGAGCCGTCTCAGTGACTGAGAAGGCTTCTTGCCGTGTTCTGATTAATTGTGTGGAAGTCCCCGTGACGACATCGAGTTCGGTTGAAACCGTATACTGATGTACGGTTAATTTTCAGGCGACGCACTCGATACCGTCGGCTCTAGAAAAAATGCGATACCGTGTGACACCGTCACCGTCGGTTGAAATTGGGCAGCGCCCTCGGGGAAAACCGTAATCGATGCGTGAATTTCCATGACGATACCGCAACCTGCTGGACTTCGGGTTTAGGCTTAGTTATTATGGGCTCTGACTAGCCCCTAGCCTGACCCTGCTTCCGTCTCGTGTCCGTGACATCCTAGCACTGTACTGTACAGTAGTACAGTACAGTAGTACAGTCATCGTTTCACTGTCTGGGTTTCCGAGAGCATAAAGCTTCGGCCAGACACAAGTTATAGGATTATCTGTTTGTTCCCTAGCGAGCTTAGCCGGACAGCGTATCTGTCTTCCTCGCAGGTTATAGGCCGCACCGGCTTTCCGGTGATTCTGATGATGGCACAGCGCCTTGCTGTTGCCATGTTCGGCTAAGTAGGACGTAGGAGGGGCTGAGCGCCCGCTTGGGCGGTGGTGTATTATTCCCGCGGTATGGCCTTTTAGCTTGGCAGTGATGGCGGCACGCCTTGTGCTCGCCTTCGCTGCGCAGGAGATCAGCAATTTGTGACGGGTTATTTTTTTTGCAGCAGTATCGTCGCGACGAGGGTTGATTTGCTACGTGCGCCACTAGCTCTGGCGAGGTCGCTCCACACGCTGCGGATTTTGGCCGCTCTCATGCTTACGCTCACGACCTGTGAGTTTTGATCTTGTTCTGCTGAGGCTTCTACAGGTTGTCTGGCCGCTGTGGGAGATCTTACGCCACCACCCTCGCTTGCTCAGCTCTTCCGTAGTCTCTCCATCATGGTTGCTACAGCAAATAGAATGACGCGGTCGCGCGTCCGTAGATTAGAGACGATTTTTGATGATGTGGGTGCACAGCACTCAGCGACGCCACAGACACCGCAGCTGCCGGCTCCGACCACCGCAGCTGCGAGAGAGATTCTTGAGAGATGTCAGCAGCTGGCTCGAGACAGTTTCGACAGAAAGGTTGCCAAAATTGTTGCCACCAAAATTCTCGGAGACAAATCGGAGCGCTTCGCTGGTACGGAGACGGACGCAGTGGACATTTTTTCACAGCTTATGCATGAGCTTCGCGCACAGTTTCTACTCCAGTCACAGGCATTTGCTCCCCTGTTTGACTTGGCCAACATGACTGTTGAGGCTAGGCATGAGGCCAATGAATTGCTGCTTTCGGCTCTGACTTTTCTGGCTCGACCTGGCTCGCCTGCTCGTGATTGGCTTGAGGCCTCTGGGTCTGACGTTCCTGGAGATGGCAAGCGTGCTGCCCTTGAGGTGGTACGCATGCTCCAGGAACGCTCAGAGCCCTTTGACTCTTTTGAGTCGCTGCTGGCGGTTCGCATCCCCAGCAGCGAGGATCCTGACCGTGGCATCCGTGAGTTCAATGGCCTGTTGCGGGACGTTCAGCGTTCCCACAACTTGCCAGAGGACGCGGTGAAGCGGCAGTTTCTCAAGGCTCTCGGCAATTCGGCTTTATACCGTGATTTGGCTAATTCCTTGGCTCGGGCTGACCAGCGGCAGGGCGTGTCTCTTTTGACTATTCAGGCTCGTGTGCGGGAGCAGTTCCGCCACGGCCTGAAAGTCTCTGGCACCCCTATATCTGCTCTGTCATTCGGCGATGGCGCGTCTGACCTAGCTGCGGCGTTGTCCAGTCTGCAGAAGCAGCTGGAGCGCATGCAACAGGACATTCGTGACTTGAAGCGGCAGAAGCGGGAAGGGCCTCCGCCTGCGGGCAAGCACCTTACCCGCTCTGCTGCTAAGCATCATCGTGCTGGTGTTAAACCGCTTCGCACCGCTCCTCATGTCTCCTTTGACAAGAAGAGTGGTGCCTTCGTGCCCCACTGCCAGAATGCGGTGTGTGCACAAAGTGGTTTAAAGCACTGGCATGCTGAATGCCCCAACGGCGGTCTTCACTCTGCCCACTATTGTGGTGCGGTTGAAGACTACGAGACTGACTGCTTGGCTGTTCGTTTCCAGCGTTTCTATGACGCGGGGGATGAGCACGCCTTTGAGTCGCTCTGCACGATGGAGGGTCGCCCAGAGGTGTGCGAGCTGTCGGCGCATTCCTTTGTGCCGGCTGAGCCCACATCTCTGAAGCACTTTCAGGATGCGGCGGCTTCCGCTCAGGATGCGGCAGCTGGCGATGACGGCGAGGCTCACTTTCCTCTAGCCACGTTCCACTCGGGTGCACGGGGTTCGATTCCGCCACCGCCTGCGGTTCGGGATCCCTCTGCACTCGTGGCTGGTGGTGTGCCTACGGCTCATGACCCACCAGTGGCTGTCCCTGGCTCTCTCGGCTTGCCTGGTTCTGTCCCATCGCTCCAGCTTGGCGACTCTGCACCGGCTCCGCTGTTTGCTGGCATGACGATTGAGACTTCTGACGTTGGCTCTGAAGTCTCTGACAACGACCAAGGCTCTGACAATGACTCTGACGGCGGGCAGCAAGTGGCTTTTGACTCCGTCGGCGCTCTTGAGCATGACTCTGACGGGGGAGCATCGCCACTAGCAGCTCCGGTTTGCCGTCCACGGGCTCCGCCGAGTTTTCTCCGGTGTGCATTGATGTCCTCGATGCTCTGCTGTTCTCTGTTGGCCAGTGCTACGGCATCTCTGGTTGCCGTGGGCGGTGGTGACAGGGGCCTGGTTGAGCCCGGAGTCACCGTCCATCGGTCTACTGGAGATCTCTTTGCTCCGGATCCGCCGCTTGGCTCTCTGGACATCCGTGATTGGCCACCTGACGATCGAGTTCTTTTGTCTCTTTCTTCAATGCTCAAACCGCCATGGGATTCTGCTTATCTCGGTTCTTCAGTTGCTTTACTTTCGGCTGTGGATCCACCTTGCCCACTTGGGCCTGGTGGTGCTCAATCGGTGACAGACAACTTACAATTCATTTTAGGATTCTTATTTGCTTTGCATCCGACCGCTGAACTCAGCCCCGCTGACCAGCCTCAAAGTGGCTGAGTTTCTTGGCATTTATCCTGGTAGCTTGATTAGCTTTAGCCCAGTAGTGGGATGACCGGGTCAAGACCCCGGCACCCAGCTAGAAGTGATCGGTTTCCACCGAAGTGAATGTTAGGTGTTTGTTTATGTCTCGTGGCTGTATATTCTGTACCTGCTTTGCTAGGTAGTCACACCCACGGGTGGTGTGCTGGACTTCGGGTTTAGGCTTAGTTATTATGGGCTCTGACTAGCCCCTAGCCTGCCCCTGCTTCCGTCTCGTGTCCGTGACATCCTAGCACTGTACTGTACAGTAGTACAGTACAGTAGTACAGTCATCGTTTCACTGTCTGGGTTTCCGAGAGCATAAAGCTTCGGCCAGACACAAGTTATAGGATTATCTGTTTGTTCCCTAGCGAGCTTAGCCGGACAGCGTATCTGTCTTCCTCGCACAACCGTCGATTCAAATCGGGTTTCGATATCGGCCATGAAACCGATACCGTGGAAACCGACGGCATCAGTGTATGCGACCGTTGGACCGAGGATGGCATGGCATTGGCTCCAGGCCCAAGCCGCCGTCAGCAAGGATTTGTGCCCTTCTTATCTATTGCTTGCTGTCTTTGCTGTGTTTGTGACACGCGACTAAGGTCTCTCAAATTCAAAGCCCACGTCACTCTCACTTATGAATTTGGTGCCTCTGCGCTGTTCGGACCAGTTTTCAAGCTGAGAAATTAAATGAATATTTGCTGTGCTGTGATATTTCCTTAGCTGGCGAAAACCGCAGTTCACTCGAAATGTTCGAGGGAAATGCAATGACGATACCGAAACCGACGGTATAAGTAACATCACGACGCCGCGAGAAACCGTAACCGATGATAACGAGTATGTCACGAACTCGAACACGTAAAGATGACATAAGTGACGATACCGCACGGCATCGATACCGCCAAGACAGTTCGAGCCTCGAAACCGTCGAGGACGATTTTGAACTCGATGTCGTCACTGTCATGGAGAGACAGACTTTCGCCCCCCCCCATAACTGGGGGTGACTGTCTCTTCCTGTGTCACACCTCGCCTTGTGGTGTCACTTGCATCTTGCCAGCCGACCGATAATAAAACACCCAAGTTATTTTATTATCTCATCTTAGACTGCGAAACCACCCGAGCATCTCGTCCCAGCTTCACAAAGTTTGTGGAGACTGTAAAAACACGCATATAACCCACCGTTGTCCGTTATATCCACCGTTTATTTCACCGTCTCTGTCAGGTTATGGGCCTCACCACTGGCGAGTTTGCTCACGCTTTCGGATTCTTTGATCCCGTACCTTGTGCGGTAACTATCCCGCTTTTCACCAAATTCGGCTGAGCACCTTCGTCCTCTTTGCCGCCATCTTCACCCCGCGTCCCCCTTGGCACCGGGAAATTATTCGAGCACCTTGTCCTCGACCACATCAACCTTCATTCTCGACTACGTCGTCCCCATCTATTTCACTTTACGCCAGCCACTCTGGCCAGCAGCACCTCAACAGCAGCAAAATTGGCTTATCGCACGACATTTTTGACGTCACCACCGTCTTCCCCGCGGGAATCTACCTCAGATTGCCTTTTCCATCGTTCGATTTGGTTATTTTTAGCGAAAGTTACGTTTTCGCTTGGGAACCCTAAGTGTTGGGCTCCAGATTTTACAGCTTACAGCGGCCATGGCTTCGTGTCGTAAGCGTGCCCGCATTTCTGCAGTTGCCTCCGCGCTGCACGTGATTCGACGACGAGAACTTACCCATGGCTACGATCTGGTGGTGTCTGGTGGTGCTCATGCACCAGGCACCAAAATCGAGTCCATCAACCACATCGTCAACATGAGCTTTGACCACTACGAGCTCACCCCGCGGCATCCTCCACTCTTCCCTCCACCCTGCGTGCCCCTTGGCCATTGCCTGGTGGTGTTTGGAGGTGTTGCATCCCTCATCCCACCGCTTTTCCTCTCTGCTTTCGCACTTGTGTGCGGCAGAGTGGAGCCACACCGCATTTTCCACCTTCGCCCCCCTCGGGGTGTCCACGTCCCCGCACTCGCTATGTTGGTACCACACATCGTCGCACCGCATCGCGTGGGCGTTGGATGACGACGTCCTGGCGGCGCTCGACTTCGTCCACCATCGAGACCTACGCCGCCGTCCACCCTCGATTACTTGGGCTAGATTCGCTGGCTGGCCTGTGGGAGTAGTCATCCCCACAGCACATGCATGGGCATAAGCCCCTAGAGCACGCATCTAGAGACCAGCGCGGCGGAGCCACTCTAGCTGGGTTGAAAAAGACCTCTTAGGGTCTCAAAAGATGCTTGTTTCTTAGGGTTTTGCCTCTGTGGCCAACCGTAGGATGCTAGCCCCGGCCTTGGCTAGCTTGCATCGTGACACCTCACGCCTTCGGGGTGAGGTGGTGTCATGGAGAGACAGACTTTCGCCCCCCCCATAACTGGGGGTGACTGTCTCTTCCTGTGTCACACCTCGCCCTGTGGTGTCACTTGCATCTTGCCAGCCGACCGATAATAAAACACCCAAGTTATTTTATTATCTCATCTTAGACTGCGAAACCACCCGAGCATCTCGTCCCAGCTTCACAGAGTTTGTGGAGACTGTAAAAACACGCATATAACCCACCGTTGTCCGTTATATCCACCGTTTATTTCACCGTCTCTGTCACACTGGGAAGTCCCGCCTCCCGCCCTTGAGCAGGTTGCACCGTGGCAGCGGTGATCGGAGTGCACTAGCAGCAACTGGATGGAAGATTGTTTTTGGCCCGCAGAAGGGCAGACGGATCTTGATTAGGCTCCGTAGAGAGTAGGCTGCGGCATGGCACCTGTGCAGTACTGACTGTTTTGGCGGACTCAGTTATCCCTCATGGGGGCCTGCGAAGGACCCTCATGCTAGTTCCTGCTTTAAGTGCTGTGCAGTAGACTTAGCTGGGTGTTGGTGCATTGCCAACATACCTGACTTGCGATGAGCAGGTACCCTGTAGCTTTGGAGGGTTTCAGCCCCAGCTAAGTATTTGAACCGTAGCCTAACTCTGAGTGAGAGAGCCGGATATTTATGTCTCGTGGTGTCGGGAGTGTGGGTGCCCCTTGGGATAGCATCCGTGAGAGGTGGGACCTTGTGGGTACCGATTTGGGCTAGGGTAGTAGTCGTATGTCATTATAATTTCCACACGCAGTGCAGCGGCCGAGTTTCCTTGCAGCGGCCGAGTTTCCATTACAAATGTGTCATTTGTCGGCTCTGTAGCCGTACATTAGCCGATTAGAAAACCGACGAGCAGGTCAGATTCAGGATCGCGAGCTGTCGCGACCGTCGAGCGCTTAGGACGGGATGCTTAGGACGGGCGCACGGGTGCGTTATGTCGGAGACGGGAGGGTATAAAACTGGGTGTTATGTGTCACAGTGCAGCGAGCGGAGCGAGAGGTGCTGTGTCACATAACTTTGGTTATGTGACAGACCGGACCGTGGGACCCAGGATCGTAGGTCCCCGGGACCTAGGAGGTCCCAGGTCTGAGCAGTATAAGGTTTGGAACTCTGTAGAGTTCTGCTCCGATAGTTGATCTGATTTCGGGAAGGGTATCATTTTTTGACAGAGTTACAGTGAGAAATTTTTTTCAGTGTATATATTCGGTGAATTTTTCAGTATGGATGAGTTTTCTGACGCAGAGTTGGAACAGAAAATTGCGCGCGTAAAGGCTTCACCCGAGTACGCGGCATACAAAGCGAAATTGGATGATATCGCTCCGAATTATTCCGAAGCTGAGAAAAATCTGCAATCTCACTTGGCAGCGTTGGTTCAGGAGCAGCGCAACAGGGCAGCAAGTGGCACAGCAACAGCTATTCTTCAGTCGGTTGTGAAAGTTCCTGAGAAGAGGAAGCTGCAGCGCCCAGTCGCGTGGACCTCTGGCGGTTTCGTTCACACGAAGTCAGGTGGATCGAAGGCAGAAGACCTCTCCTGTAAGCGTCAGTTCGAGCAGGTCGACAAGGCCGATGACGTTTTCTTCGACGTGAAGCAGCAGCTGGAGGGGCTTGAGGCCCCAGAGTCAATCACGGAGGAACAGCTGGCGAAAGTGAAAAGAGCGAAAGCCGCGATCGAGGAAGGTATGCTCTGGGCCGAAAACCAGGCCCAACTGATCGACATAGCGTTCAAATTTGGTTGGCCCACAGCACAGGAGTACGAGGGTGAGCCAGTCGTTGCTACAGAGGAGCAAGAGAAAAAACTGAAGAAAGCCAAGAAGGCTATTGCTGAGCGTTCAGCGAAGCTTGAGAAAGAGAGAATGACAAAAAAGAAAAAGACCGATGACACACGCCCCTTGGGAGGTCGTGGGCGCCCCTATCAGCCTGTTGTTCAGGGTAGGATCTGCTTTGTTTGTGGAGCGCCAGACCACCTGTCTCCGCAATGCCCGCAGAATGCTAAAGGAAAAGGGAAACAACGTTAGTGCAAGCCAATCGGCTAAATTCAGACTGCTTAACGCGTCTTGCACCACTGGTTAATCCATGGTTGCGTAACTCCGGTATATTACCCGAGAATTGTAGCCGGCTTATCGCCCGCTTGGAAGAGAATGTATTCCTCTTTCCGAATGTTTAATCGAGCTTACTATTTGTCTTTCGTTAACTGTAATCTTGCAGTTCTCTGGTTTTGCCTGAGACCTGTTTGTGGTCCAATGCCACTTCTTTGCACGTGCGTGCACTCTCAATCTCAATGCCACTTCTTTGCACGTGCGTGCACTCGCAATCTCAATGCCACTTCTTTGCACGTGTGAACACTCGCAATCTAGACACGGAATGACACCCGTGATCTCAACGTTGGCGCATACGCATATGACACGGACTCATACCCGTTGTCTTTAACGCTGATGCATATGCATAATTCAATCTTCACACGGCGTTCCTTTCAATTTCTTGGCTTCTCTCAATGAATGCTTGGTTGTGAGTTATAGTAGGTCGGTGTGTACAGAATTCGTGGACTGCCCGTCGGAGTTTGAGGATCTCCCCGGCTCTGGTGCTTCCGCTGCGGCTCCACGGATCACGGGCAGGCTCAGGCAGAGGGTCGGCTTCTGGCGGTCTTTTGCTTCCGCGGTTGTGGTGGCTTGGATCTTGTTCGGGGTTCCGCTTACTTGGGTTGCGGGGCCCCCGCCTGCTAGGTTTTCACCTAATGCTCAGTCGGCTTTGGCAGAGGATGAGTTCGTCTCGGCAGCGGTTCTCGGCTTGGTGCAGTCTGGCGCGGCAGAGGAGTGGTTCACACAGCCTGAGGTTGTTTCCCCGTTGGCAGTGGCATACAAAGACCTCGGCCCAGATAAGCCCCCCAAAAAGAGGCTTATCTGGAATGGCAGATATGTCAACTCCTTCATAGTAGTTCAGAAGTTCAAGTATGAATCTCTGGCTATCGTGCGGGACTTGCTTTCTTGGCAGGGTTCACTTTGGTCCTTTGACCTTACCTCTGGCTATCACCACGTAGAGTTGCACCCAGATTTTCACACCTACGTGGCTTTTAGTTGGCAGGGAAGGTTTTATGTGTTCAAGGCTTTACCTTTCGGCTTGGCCCCAGCCCCGTACTTCTTTACTAAAATCACCAATGAGTTAGCTGCTCGGTGGAGAAGGCAGGGTGCGGGTTTGGTGCACTACCTGGATGATTTCCTCTTTATCCAGAGGGGGTCTGACAGTGCTTTTGCTTCAGAGCAGGCGGCGGCTCTTCAGGATGTCAGTAGGAGCGGCTTCCTGGTTAACCAGGAGAAGTCCGTATTGGACTTCAGGCAACTGATTGAGTTCTTAGGAATTGGTATTGACTCAGTGAGGGGTGTTTTCTTTGTCCCGCAAGCAAAGTGGGATGCCTTTCAGGCTCGGGTCTCCCGCACACTTGGCGGGCAATGGACTACCCCCAGGGAGCTTTCCAGGCTGGCAGGCAAGATCCAGAGTTTCAGTTTAGCTCTCGGGAAAATGTGCCAGATGTTCTCTAGGGAACTGTATTTTGAGGTGGAGAGGCACACGTCCTGGGATGTGGCTATTCAGATTCCAGAGGAGGTGGCAGTGGAACTCCGTTTTTGGCTTTCAGTTCAGAGGCGACAGTTCGAGGCCCCTATCTGGCAAGTCTTTATGGCTTTCAGGAACAGGATGTGGACAGACGCAGGTGGTACTGGCTGGGGGGCAGTTCTGGAGGCTGTTTCGGGCAGGCTAGAGCAGGTCGCTCGGGGCCACCTGACTTTGGCGGAGCGGCTGGAGTCTTCCACCCACCGGGAGATGGTGGGTTATCTTCAGGCCTTGCGGTCTTTCTCAGGCTTCGTGGAGGGCTCTACACTGAAGTTGTACACAGACTCTCAGGCAGGCTGTCAGATTTTGGACAAGGGGTGCAGCTCTAAGCACCACTTGCATCGGCTGGTTGTGAGTATCTTCTGGGAGTGCACTCGGCTTGGGGTTTCACTTTACCCAGTGTGGGTTCCCCGGGAGCTTAATGCTCAAGCTGACTATCTGGAGGCTATCTATGATGGAGATGACTGGCAGCTTAACCCGTACTGGTTTCACTGGCTGGACGGGCTTTGGGGTCGGCACACGGTGGACCGCTTCGCCACGGACCTGAATGCACTGCTGCCTAGGTTCAACAGCAGATGGTGGTGCCCAGGCTCGGAGAATATTGACTGCTTCTCCCTGACAGACTGGTGGCTGGAGAACAACTGGTGTAACCCCCCGTTCGGCTTGGTTGGTAGGCTCTTGGAGGTCCTCAGGAGGTTTTCTGCGGTTGCCACCATCATTGTTCCGTATTGGACAAGTAGGCACTGGTGGCCTATTCTCTGCCCCGACGGTCAGCACTTTGCTCCGTTCGTGCGGGATTGGAAGGAGCTGCCCAGGGACTCATCCGAGTCTCTGTTCTTGCCTGGCGCCGGTCGGGCCAATGAGGCAGCAGTGGGCCCGCCTAATTTCAGGGTGCTGGCTCTGCGGGTGGATTTTTCGGCTTGAGCAGGGGGGCATCTGGAGTCGGTCTTCTGGCAGCAGGCAGTTGTCAGCCCTAGAGACCCGCTGGAGCAGGAACTGCTGCGGAACATGAAGGTGGACATGGTTACCACCAGGGCAGTGGGAAGCTGGTGTAATAGCTATCTGGGGGCCTTCGGCAGGTTTGCTCGGTGGTGTGCGGCCAGACAGCCGCCTCGGGAGTCTTGCCCGGCTTTGCCGCTTACAGTGGCCCTGTACTTGCGGTTCGTTATGGACAGGGCAGACACTTTTTCAGTGGTGAAGACGGCTTCGGGTGCCATCTTTGCAGTGCATGATGTGGCTTTGGTGCCGCGGGAGCAGAACCCGACGAAGTCAGAGATGTGCAAGGCAGTCAGGGAACAGGCTAAGAGGAAGTTCGGGCTCAGTGTGAGGAACAGGAAGGCGGCCATGCCGGTGGTGCTCCTGGCTACTGGCATCAGACTTTACCACACAGACCACAGGGGGCGGTTCTCCATCATCAGGTTGACAGTGGCTTGCATGGGGGCCGTGATGTGGGCGGGGTGCCTACGGTATTCTGATATGAAGATGATCTGGGTGGGAGCTATGCGGTTCTACTCCACCCATATGGTCTTCCTGCTCACCAGCAGGAAGAATGATCAGTACAGTGAGGGTGACGTGGTGTATGTGGCCCGTGGAGGGAAGCACTTCTGTCCAGTGAGTCTGTCCGAGAGGCTGATCGAGGCTGGACAGCTGTCAGGGTCAGTGAACCTCTTCCAGGGGTGGGACGGCAGGAAGGCTGTCAGGGATCCTCAGGTGCCCCTTAATGGCAAGCACATTGAGTATCATGCCTGCAGGAGGGAGGTCATCATAATGGTGGCTCAGGCGGCAGGCAAGACCGAGGCAGAGGTCACAGCGGTCTTCGGCACGCAGAGCATGAGGTCTGGAGGTGCTACAGTGGTGGCTCAGCGGGTATCCTTTGCGGAGTTCATGCGGCACGGGCACTGGATGACTCAGTCAGCGGCCATGCGGTACATTCAGCCCTCCACAGAGGAGAGGGTGTCAGTGATTGCCGCAGCTGAGTATTGAGTTCTTTGCTGTACTTTGGACCGCTTAATATGTTATGCCAAGCGGTAGGTAGTAGCACTTTGTGCTGGCCAGTATGTATGCCTGCGGGCTAATATTATTGGTATACTATTACCTGCATTGAGATCTTTGTTTTATCTCCGTGACATGCATCTAGCTTACAGTTGTGATTATTGGGTAGCTAGGGTAGCTAGGGTAGCTAGGGGGGTCCGTAGGGTAGGTGTGTCACATAACTGGATGTTATGTGTCACAGTGCAGCGAGCGGAGCGAGAGGTGCTGTGTCACATAACTCTGGTTATGTGACAGACCGGACCGTGGGACCCAGGATCGTAGGTCCCCGGGACCTAGGAGGTCCCAGGTCTGAGCAGTATAAGGTTTGGAACTCTGTAGAGTTCTGCTCCGATAGTTGATCTGATTTCGGGAAGGGTATCATCCCGCCCGCCCACCTCACTAGCATTATTGCGTTCGTTTTCATTCCGATACTGCGTTGCGGGTCCCTTATACCCGCATTACTATTGCACTAATAATTCTTAATTATTAGTGCTCTCCGATACCCTATCCGTGACATGCATCTAGCTTACAGTTGTGATTATTGGGTAGCTAGGGTAGCTAGGGTAGCTAGGGGGGTCCGTAGGGTAGGTGTGTCACATAACTCCTAAACTGGTGTAAGGCTGAGCTGCTATAAAAGGCGATACACACAATTCATTTAAGGACACGTGTCGATTTGTGCTTGCGTGTCCTTACGAAATAGCACTAAAAAAAAGGGGCGCGACGCGCGAATGCGCGACTATAAAATACGAATAATTCATGGGCCGGCTAATAATATCTTCTCAGCTTTCTCGTTCTCGCGGCGTGTCATGTCACTTGTTGTTATATTTCATATTTTGTTTAAAATTAACCGTATAAGGTCATAACCGTATCGCGTATGCATCCATCGAATCGTGTTTGTCACAGCACGACAGCAGGAAGCCATGAACCTATCGGATGCTTAAGAGTACCAGTAGAAGTACAGTACTGCGTACTGAATGGCTATGGGAGTCGCCAAACTCGACAGAACTGACGACGCAGCGCCAAGGGGAAGGCCTCCATCCGATTGTCCCGTGTGAGCAAAGGCGAAAAGGTTCATGCGAGGCACGGTGTGCTCGCATTGCACGAGCTTGTGAGAACTCAGAAGTCACTCATCACTGAGTGATGTGTTTCTAAGATATATTAGCACGAAAGCGGCTTCGACGTTGTGGTACGGTTGACACGGCGTGCACCTGTGTCCGTGCGCTCGCTTTCTGCCCGCAATCGTGCGGCTCGTGCACACAAACGCGAGGCAACTTCTGGTCACCGCAACCGCCGCGGTGTTTACGGGTCCGCCCGTAACCTATCCGAAGCCAAAGCTTTCGTACTCGATTGTTTCTAGGCGACTTTTGAGCGCGTTTACGAGCCGTGTTTCTTTGAAGCCCCTTGCGCCTCGAGTCGATAGAAACCCATAAGGACCGCTTCCTTGGAAACACATGTCCGCGAAAGATTCTTGAACGCTGTTGAGAGAGCGAAGATCTTTTTTGGCAGTGAACGCGCTTTCGCAGTTGTGGTAGCCCTTACCCTGACACTCTTTGGAGCTGCAACTCGTACGGCCGCCTTCGACGAGAACTGGCAGGGTCGTTCGCGAACACTGGCGTGGCGACTGCGAATGAGTCTCTACTCAGACAAAGTGAAATACGCCAGGGAAATCATTTTTTTTTCCGAAAGGTATCATATCATCCGTTCAGCCTGTGACGGTTTGTTTGTGCGCCAGCTCGAAGCGCGGTGCGTTTTCGTGAGGGGCAACGAACGCGTACGGCGCCGAGTACTTGTGAAGATTCGTGCAACGTTCGGGTCTCTGTTGGTGCTCTACTTTTTTTGAAAGAAGAAATTTTGGAAATAGAAAAGTTGAGTTCGCAGATCTTGTTTAGAAGCCGCTTGCGAGTGTACCCCGCGCCTAACACTCAAGCTTCTTCCTTTCATTTTGAGCGCGGCTGTGCTCTTGCGCTTGGTGCCAGTGGTTTCTATCTGTAACGTGCGCAAACGTGAGTTTTCGCAAGCGCGTTTTCGCAGATCTTTTTCATAGACGCTTGCGTCGACGCTGACTAAAGTGGATGTGATGCTGATAACCTGCTGACGCTGCAGACGTGTCCGAACAGGAAACTCGCAAGCTACTTGGCAACGACACAATGGTAAGTTTTGAAAGCTGCGATCCGGTAGTCTCAACAACAAAGGAGCCGGTGGGGGAGTACGACAGCCAAAATACGTCGTCGCAACTCTCACTTGCACCTGCGACGCCCAAGTCGGCGCTGGTCACGGACAGTGAAGCCCCCGGGCACAGCCTGACCGTAGAGTGCGGCGCGCTCGTTGGAAGCCTCGACCTTAACAGCCTGAAGGTCTCCCAAAGTGATAAATCAAAGAAGCGAAAACTAGAACGGATCGTGTACGACGGTGTTGAGTACTCCGGCGGCCAGTTCGAGCAGTTGGCAGGGAAGGGGAGTCGAAGAGACTGGAAAAAGTCTTGCCGAGTGGTGCAGCCAGGAGCGACTCGCGAGGAGTGGATCTCGGTTCGTCAGTGGCTGGCAGAGAACATAGCCGTCCAGCGACATCCGGAGAACAAGCTTGATCCTGTGGCTGCGATCGCTGACCCAGCCGCGGCGCCTTCGACTGGAGACGATCGCGGTAACACAGCTACCGTCGTGCAGGTCGAGAACGAAAGACTTCAAGACGTGGAACAAGTGTCCAATAAAAGTCCGGTTCCTTCTATTTTTCAAGCCCATAGTAACCGTCAGGGGCTCAGCAGTCAGTATCGTGGCGTAAGCTGGTGTAAAGGCCTGCAAAAATGGCGCGCGCAGCTGCCGTACGCGGCAGCCAAACACAAGCAGCGGCACCTGGGGTACTTTCGTGAGGAGGTGGACGCGGCACTGGCATTCGACCGTGGAGTGCGTGAGGTGAGCGGTGCGGAAGCTGCTGCAAACTTCTCAGTGCACGAGGCGGACACGATCCTGAGCTTGAAGGCGGCGAACGGCACGGCGGCGGCCGGATCCGGAGCTGCGGGCGCCTCTCAGACTGCGTCGCAAGACAGCCGCCTGATAGGGCGCCGAGTAGAGTGCTTCCGTAAGCAGCAGGAGTCGCAACATGGAGTGCTGGCAACGTACGACGCGGAGCACTTCTCGTACATCGTGCGCTACGACAACGGCAATGAAGAAGAGGTGGTGCTGCCAGATGCCACGGTGACTGTGGAGGGTACTCTGCGAGGCTGCCCGCATTTTGAAAGTGCTACAGACACGGCGGAGCTGGCAAACTGGCTGCCGCCGGGTGCAGTGCGCAGCGGAGGCGACGAACACGGGTGCCTGCGGTGGCAGCAGTTCCAGGAGGCGCTGGTGCTGTCGGAGTCGGTGGCTCAGGTGAGAGGTAGCCCGCTGTTGCAATCACTTAAGGGAAAGGGGGTGCTCGAATAAATATTTTCTTTTCGTTCAACTCGAGTTCGGCTTCTTTTCCCTAACACACTTTTTTTTTGCGAGAGTTGGGAGCTTCGTAAGGTGGAGGGAAGCTTATTTTTTCCTCTTGTGTTCCAATGGTGTGCTGAGAGCTTTTCTGTTTGTGTTGGTTGTCTTAAAATAGTTTTCTCCCTTTTTTCGCTCCACAGCTGGAAGCTTCGCGAAAGGTAGCTTGCAACACACTGTGCCATCGTTCCGTGCATGCGTACGAGTTGACTCTTTCACGACGGTTCCTATTTTCAGGTGGCAGAGCAGCTGGAGTGGCTGGAGGCAGAAATTTTGATCACGAGCGCAGAGTGGCAGGGTCATAGCCGCGAGCAGTGGGCGTCAACAGTGGCGCAGCTGCAGGAGCACGGCGCGGAGCACGGCGAGGCGGGTGAGGAAGCGAGTGCGGAGCAGCTGCGGCGCTTGGTGACCGAGCTGAAGAACGGGGTTGCGCAGGAGATGGTCGAGAAACTGTGGGACCTGTGGGACACGGTACGTACACCGAGGTCCCCGTATCTCCGGGGTATTAGCGGTGAACACAAGACACTTTTTTTTTGTTCCGTGGAACGTGAACGTGACTCCTTCGCTCAACTCTTGTTCGTGCACACGGCTTTAGGGCAGGAGCTCAACCTACAGTGTTGCGCTTGGATACTCGGTATTGCCCTTTGCGCACTTTTTGCACCTGCTCAAGTTTAGCCTCTGCTGTCATGAAATTTCTCCAAGGACTCAACTCTACATCTCCCTTATTTTCCCGACTGAACTACTTTGTCCAAGTGTTCATTCCTGTTTGCGGGAAGACTTGTGCTGCTGCTTTTTACTCAGTATGCAGGGCACTTTTTCACTTTCTGCTGCTATTTGTTAAGTCTGCATACTCCAGAACTGGTTTGATCGTTCCCATCAAACTCGAATGCTGCACAGCAGAGTTCCGCGGATAACTTGTTATCGCACCCAAAGCAGATTATCGTAAGGGCATGCCTCAATGTACTCCGCCGAGGGCTCGATCTTGGGCTTGGGGTTTGATGAGCCTGCGCAGAGAGGACAGGATGCATGCCACGCAGCAGTGAAGCGCTTCTTGAAACACGGTCACGTGGCGGAGGCCCGCCCACCGCTCGAGCCCAAGCAGGCGTTCGACAATTTACCCTCGGGTACCCACCACGGAGACAACAAGGACGAGCACAGCGGCCTACTTACGGTGGAGTGCGGCGAACTCGAGGGTGTGCTGGACCTTGACACCCTGAAGATCACATACGACGGGTTGGAGCTGGCCGGTGGCCAGTTTGAGCGGATGGCGGGCAAGGGAAGCCGCAAGGTGTGGAAGAAGTCGTGCCGTGTGGTAGAGCCGAACGTGCCGCGGGAGGAGTGGATCTCGGTGTGGCAGTGGCTGGAGGAGAATCTGCGTCAAAATCAGCAACATGAACAGGGCGCCGAAGCTACCACTGCGACAGCAGAGGCGCCCTGTTATAATGACGACGAGGACGATGCAGATGACTATCAGGCAGCAAAACGTCAACGCGTTGCTCCAGTGCGGTACCGTGCCGGCAGTGGTGGCACCCAGGGCCGGGGTCGCAGGCCTATGCTGCCTCCGGGTGGCCTCACCGACGACTCGGACATGTCTGCACAGGACGTTGGCGTGGCAACCCTGGCTGCACTAGGGCTGGCGCAGAACGCAGAGCTGTCCCCGGATGGACGCGATGGGACCACAGATACGTTAGAAATGGCGATGGCTATGGCTATGGCACAAGCCAGCCAAAGTGCAGACCAGAGCCCTGGCAAAAGGATTCTAGTGGAATGTGGTAGTCTCATTGGGAAGCTAGACGTTGCCACTTTGAAGATCATGTACGACGGAAGGGAGGTCTCCGGGGGCCAGTTCGAGCGGCTGGCGGGCAAGGGTAGCCGCAAGGTGTGGAAGAAGTCGTGCCGTGTGGTAGAGCCGAACGTGCCGCGGGAGGAGTGGATAACTGTGCGGCAGTGGCTGGCAGACAACGGCTTCGCACAGGCAGACGCGCCGGCGTCTGGCGCTGTGGGGGATGCTGTGGTGGTAGCAAATCTAACGAATCCCACGGCCTTCCGCAAGCCTAAGAGCCGGAAACCCACGGAGGGCGTGCAGGTGAGCAAACTGCAGAGCGCGGATGCCAGGCCCAAGGCTACCTTGTCCAGAGACTCTGCCCTGCATGGCACACGCGACGACGAGGGCAATGGCCAGCTCGTAGTGGAGTGCGGCGAACTCGAGGGTGTGCTGGACCTTGACACCCTGAAGATCACATACGACGGGTTGGAGCTGGCCGGTGGCCAGTTTGAGCGGCTGGCGGGCAAGGGTAGCCGCAAGGTGTGGAAGAAGTCGTGCCGTGTGGTGCAGCAGCAAGTGCCGCGGGAGGAGTGGATCTCGGTGTGGCAGTGGCTGGAGGAGAATCAGCGACGAAACGCTCCCGAACCGAGGGCGGAAGCAGCCACGGAGCCACAGTGGTCTATCGACAAAGAAGCACAAGAGCAAGCCAACGCACAAGCCCGCAGATCACGTCTAGCTTCAAGGAACCGTGATGGTCTTGGTGCGGAAGAATCCTGGGGTTGTGGAGGTGCGGAAGACGACACGATGCAGCAGGTGATGGAAATGGCAGAAGTTATGGGCTCTTGGCGCTCGGTGGGGCCGTCTTCAGACCGACCACCCAAGCTGGAGCCAGAGCCAGAGGGGACGGTGGCACAGAGGTTAGAAACGGCCAGCCTACCTCCTGGGCTAAAGTTTGAGAAGAACCACGCGAAGCCCACGAAGTACCTTCTTGGACGTTTCCAGACGGAGATGCAGCAAGCCCAGGCCAACGACGAAGCTGCCAAAGCGCAGTCGAATAGCACAGCAGAGGTCAAGCCTCTGGAACTGCGCCCGACAGAAAGATCCGAAGGCACCACGACGTGTGAACGGGAGGGAAAAGACGGGAGTGAGGCATCGAGGACAGCAGGCCTGCTGCAGGCAGCACCCATGCAAACGGAGCGCTCGGCGGCATCTGAGCAGAGTGCCCCTGCTGTGCTCAGCAGCCGCAAAGGGCTCAGCAGTCAGTACTTGGGTGTGAGCTGGTGCGAGGAGCTGCAAAAGTGGCGCGCGCAGCTGCCGTACGCGGCAGCCAAACACAAGCAGCGGCACCTGGGGTACTTTCGTGAGGAGGTGGACGCAGCACTGGCATTCGACCGTGGAGTGCGTGAGGTGAGCGGTGCAGGAGTCACAGCAAACTTCTCAGTGCACGAGGCGGACACGATCCTGAGCTTGAAGGCGAATGGCATGGCGGCAGCTGGATCCGGAGCTGCGGGCGCCTCTCAGACTGCGTCGCAAGACAGCCGCCTGATAGGGCGCCGAGTAGAGTGCTTCCGTGAGCAGCAGGAGTCGCAACATGGAGTGCTGGCAACGTACGACGCGGAGCACTTCTCGTACATCGTGCGCTACGACAACGGCAATGAAGAAGAGGTGGTGCTGCCAGATGCCACGGTGACTGTGGAGGGTACTCTGCGAGGCTGCCCGCATTTTGCAAGTGCTCAAGACACGGCGGAGCTGGCAAACTGGCTGCCGCCGGGTGCGGTGCGCAGCGGAGGCGACGAACACGGGTGCCTGCGGTGGCAGCAGTTCCAGGAGGCGCTGGTGCTGTCGGAGTCGGTGGCTCAGGTGAGAGGCAGCCAGCTGTTGCACTTGCTTGGGCAAGAGGGTGTGCGTGGTCAAGGGAGCAGCCACTATCAGGCTTCAATCTCTCAAGATTCTAGGTTTGGTCCATGTTGTGGATGTGGCGGTGTGTGTTCAATGCTGCACTACCTTTTGGGGCATAGGTGCATTTTCTATCCTTTCATGTAGCTTTTGGACTCCGGGGTCCCTGTGCGAATGCAAAGTGTGAGTCGAGGTGAGATTTCGTTCTTTTGCGGGCCACGGGAGGGTGAATATAGGTGGGGCTTGGGAGTTTTGATTGGATGCTCAGGTTGCGGAGCAGCTGGAGTGGCTGGAGGCAGAGATCCTGATCACCAGTGCAGAGTGGCAGGGGCACAGCCGTGAGCGGTGGGTGTCGACAGTGGTTCAACTGCAGGAGCAAGATGTGGAGCAAGGTGTGAGTGAGGAGGCGAGTGCGGAGCAGCTGCGGCGCCTGGTTACTGAGCTGAAGGTGGGGTTGGCGGAGGAGATGGTGGAGAAGCTGTGGGAGCTGTGGGACACAGTGCGCCTGCAGCCCTCCTACTTGTTATCAAAGAGCTTGCACCTGGGCAACGACTCACAATCCCAGCATTGTTTCACTTTTGGGAGCCTGTTGTTTCTTGCAGCAGAGCAGACAAGCTGCCTATTTACTGCCTGCAACATGTTCCTTGTTTCATTTGGGCACGGAGATTACTGACAGTGCCTACCTGCTGCTGACTGCCCTCTGCTTGTCGCCGGAGTGTTTGGTCCACAGTTTTAATTCCTGGCCGTTTCATGAGTGTGGCATGTCTGCACGGTGTGCACGTGCTCGGAGCAGCGCTCCAGCTGAACGCTGTAACACAATAGTCGTCTGCATAGTGGAAAGATGCCCCTGGGTGGAATGAAATATGCCCCAGTTCATTAATTTGTGCGGTTGACCTTGGCTTCCTCACCCCCCTTTGGATGTGCTGCCATGTTGAGTGTTGGGTTCTTCCAGACCCCATCTCTCCCACTTGTCCGTAAAATCTGCAGCCGATGTTAGTCCCTCTCTGCTCCCTATTTTCTTTTTCACTGCACTAGGTTTCCATGGCATCGGCAAGATGCTGAAAATGTGCCGACCGGGGCGGGATGCATGCTTGTGCAGAGAGGACTGGACGCGTGTCACGCAGCAGTGAAGCGCTTCTTGAAGCATGGGCATGTGGCGGAAGCCCGCCCACTGCCCGAGCCCAAGCCCGGGGCGAACAGAGTACATGGCGCAGCCAACGTAGACGTGGACGGCAGCGTACTGACTGTGGAATGCGGGGAGCTGCAAGGGGTGCTCGATGTCAGCAGCCTCAGGATCACATATGATGGGATGGAGGTCGGAGGCGGCCAGTTCGAGCGGCTTGCGGGGCGCGGAAGCCGAAGGGACTGGAAGAAGTCCTGCCGGGTGGTACAGCCAGATGAGCCGCGGGAGGCATGGGTCTCAGTGAGGCAGTGGCTTGCCGAGAGCACAACCCCCAGTGGCCAGGCTGAACGAAGACCTACGTCCGGGCCATCCAAGGACCCGGCAGGCAAGGCGCGCTCCTTCCAGGCGTCGCCCCCCATCGAGCAGACAGACATGCTGAAGCATGTGCTCGAGATGGCAGAAGTGATGGGGTCCTGGCGTGCGGCCGGACCACATCCTGAGGTCAAGCAGGACTCACAGATGGAGCAACAGGCTAATGTAGACCAGGACTCAGAGATGGAGCAGCAGAATGATGTTGACCAGGACTCGGAGATGGAGCAACAGGCTTTTACAGACCAGGACTCAGAGATGGAGCAACGTGGTACAGCATATGAAGAGCCGAAACCTGATGAGGTGAAGGCATTGAAGGCAGAAGCCGAGAAGTGCTCACTGATTGCAACGCAAAGTAAACCGGATACAAAGCAGGAGTCCAAAGTCTCACGAGAAGGACAACAGCTGCCAGAAGTGGAGCGTACCTGCCCGAAGATGACTACGGCAGCTCCTGGGCTAAAGTTTGAGAAGAACCACGCGAAGCCCACGAAGTACCTTCTTGGACGTTTCCAGACGGAGATGCAGCAAGCCCAGGCCAACGACGAAGCTGCCAAAGCGCAGTCGAATAGCACAGCAGAGGTCAAGCCTCTGGAACTGCGCCCGACAGAAAGATCCGAAGGCACCACGACGTGTGAACGGGAGGGAAAAGACGGGAGTGAGGCATCGAGGACAGCAGGCCTGCTGCAGGCAGCACCCATGCAAACGGAGCGCTCGGCGGCATCTGAGCAGAGTGCCCCTGCTGTGCTCAGCAGCCGCAAAGGGCTCAGCAGTCAGTACTTGGGTGTGAGCTGGTGCGAGGAGCTGCAAAAGTGGCGCGCGCAGCTGCCGTACGCGGCAGCCAAACACAAGCAGCGGCACCTGGGGTACTTTCGTGAGGAGGTGGACGCGGCACTGGCATTCGACCGTGGAGTGCGTGAGGTGAGCGGTGCAGGAGTCACAGCAAACTTCTCAGTGCACGAGGCGGACACGATCCTGAGCTTGAAGGCGAATGGCATGGCGGCAGCTGGATCCGGAGCTGCGGGCGCCTCTCAGACTGCGTCGCAAGACAGCCGCCTGATAGGGCGCCGAGTAGAGTGCTTCCGTGAGCAGCAGGAGCCGCAACATGGAGTGCTGGCAACGTACGACGCGGAGCACTTCTCGTACATCGTGCGCTACGACAACGGCAATGAAGAAGAGGTGGTGCTGCCAGATGCCACGGTGACTGTGGAGGGTACTCTGCGAGGCTGCCCGCATTTTGCAAGTGCTCAAGACACGGCGGAGCTGGCAAACTGGCTGCCGCCGGGTGCAGTGCGCAGCGGAGGCGACGAACACGGGTGCCTGCGGTGGCAGCAGTTCCAGGAGGCGCTGGTGCTGTCGGAATCGGTGGCTCAGGTGAGAGGCAGCCAGCTGTTGCACTCGCTTGGGCAAGAGGGTGTGCGTGGTCAAGGGAGCAGCCACTATCAGGCTTCAATCTCTCAAGATTCTAGCTTTGGTCCATGTTGTGGATGTGGCGGTGTGTGTTCAATGCTGCACTACCTTTTGGGGCATAGGTGCATTTTCTATCCTTTCATGTAGCTTTTGGACTCCGGGGTCCCTGTGCGAATGCAAAGTGTGAGTCGAGGTGAGATTTCGTTCTTTTGCGGGCCACGGGAGGGTGAATATAGGTGGGGCTTGGGAGTTTTGATTGGATGCTCAGGTTGCGGAGCAGCTGGAGTGGCTGGAGGCAGAGATCCTGATCACCAGTGCAGAGTGGCAGGGGCACAGCCGTGAGCGGTGGGTATCGACAGTGGTTCAGCTGCAAGAGCAAGATGTGGAGCAAGGTGTGAGTGAGGAGGCGAGTGCGGAGCAGCTGCGGCGCCTGGTTACTGAGCTGAAGGCGGGGTTGGCGGAGGAGATGGTGGAGAAGCTGTGGGAGCTGTGGGACACGGTGCGTAGCGGGCTTAGTATCAATGTTTCTGCTTCAATTCATCATATTTTGCTCCTCTCTGTCATTTGCGTTAGAAACTGAAATCATGATGGTAATGGTGGGGGTTGGCTTGCACAGAATGGGCTAGAAGCCTGCCAGGCATCGGTTATGCGCTTTGTGAATGCTGGGAATCACTGCAGCAGCCCATTGGGCACCCAGCGGCCTTTAGAGGTGGATACCACCAACAGCAGCACCGGGAGCCTCATCACTGTTGAATGTGGTGGCCTCACTGGCGTGCTAAACACCAATTGTATGCGGATCACATATGACGGGAAGAACGTCACTGGGAGCCACTTTGAGCGGCTGGCGGGGCGTGGTAGTCGCCGGGACTGGAAGAAGTCCTGCCGTGTGGTGCAGTCGGGTGACCCGCGGGAGGCATGGATATCGGTGCGGCAGTGGCTCGTGGAAAACAATATTACGGACATGAGTCCGGAGCAAAGTGCGGCGTCGGTGTTGAGTGCCATCATGGGCCAACCCATTGTGGGCGCATAGTTTTACGGGATACACGGAGTTGGTACCTCGATATACTTTGATGCATGTAGATGGATCATGCCCATGCCCATACTGATAGTGTGTGTGGATCATCCATACCAATAAGCTGCTTGATGCATCATGGTTGCATGGCAGAGGTATTCCGTCATCATGCTGTGCTTTGTTTTTGTCTGCTGCATGTATTCTCATGCTTCTTTCAGTGAGCTTTCCAGAAGCCCTGCAGTCAGCGAGAATGAAGACCCTTCACATGATGGCAATGGTAGTCAGTCTTCAAGAAGGCAGTGGCTGTAACCAATGATGATTTTTTCCCCAACAATTCTGTGGCAAAGCCATCTGCGGCTCATTAGGGGATGGCTATGATATTAAGTTTTTTTTTAAATTTTGAAACACCAGTCTTAAGAGACATTATGTAATCAGCACCTGTGCATAATGACTCAATGGTGTGTTTTCTTCATGATCCGTGTCCTTCATGATTCTTTACAAAGGTGGCCTCTATTTTAGGTCAATGAGAGGATGATGCTCATGCAAATGTATGGCAGAACAACACTTTACACTTTTTACATCTCAGTATACTAGATGTGGTAGTGGTGTTCGATATACAGTAGTAAGTAAATGAGTTTGTCATGAAAATATTGATAAATCTAGTACGATTGTTGCACTGTACACAGAGGTCTACGTTCCGTACAATAGGTGTAAGCTTTTCTGAATTCGATGAAGATGTGCTCGGATGAGATTTGTCTATGTCATGTTTGTTTACTCCTGTAGTGTGGTTTGTATTTGTGCTAGGACAACATACTGTGTCATGCACGGATGACTCAGCAATGTCATACATGCTAGCAGTGCCATACGCGCCTTACGATATTAGCGCTCGAGACCCCTGTTGAGGAAGAGACCCCCCTTTGTGGGAGTACACAGTACTAATGTACGGTGTAATAAGGTGTCATAGTGAAGCACTGACACCTCATACTGCATGATACTGTAGTAGAAGCATCTGGCAGGTTAATGGGACTTGGCCATGCTGACTAGGATTAACTCAGGGAGTTGAGTGAATAAGTAATGGCCAAGGCCAAAGAAACAGTTGAGTTCCCAAGAGAAAATATAGCCGACATGGCAAAAGATGTAATATTAATTTTTACTTGCAAGTATATGTAGTAAGTCTAGACATAGCAGTCCTGTGTCTAAAGAGCTGACCTAGCAGTACCTAGGCAGTTGGTCATTATATGCAGTCCATATATGACTTCCACCAGTGGTTACAGTGTCTGTTATGTGAGGAGGGTTACAGCTGCCTCCCACAAAATGGTATCAGTGTGCTACGCACCACCACCACCACCGCTTCCACCAAAATTTTCTGCTTTCGACTTTTGACTTTTCCGGCGACTTTATACCGTGACTTCAGCTTCAATGGTATTTGAAATCTGCCAGTGTGTGTTACGCTTACCCGGGGCCTCCCCTGACGCGACTTCAGTTACGGCTTTTATCAGCTCGCTGGCTTGTGACACCCACATAAATTATCATTTATTGGCTTACAAAAGCGAATTTCTTCTTCGACGCGTTGTGTAATTGTAGTTCATACTGGATCCGCTAGAAATCGGGCGCTTTTAGGGCCTAAAAGCGCCCACCTGCAGTGCTCTTTGGCGTCCTGATGTTATTGTTTCCAGCTCGTATGTCGCCATGGTGCTTGGGCCAGCGCGAGTTGCCTTAGAATTGTCAATTGATACGAAGTCTTCTTTGGCGCGTTGATCTGGAGTTTTGGAATTTCGCGCTTCTGAGCGAGGGCTCCAGACCTCCAGTGTGGCACAAATACAGTAGTGTGCCACAAATGCAGTAATGGAACCTGGTAGTTCGTCGTGTATATCGCGAGGCTGAGAATGCGACTTCCAACTCCCGTGTTACTTTTATGAATGCGGACGAATTCCAGCTCGACGTGCTGTTTGGCGATGATTAATTTCCGAGTTAGCAAACACCAGTGACAGAATAAGGCAGGCCCTGCCTACTTTGAAACTTTGATGTCGTTGCGTTGGCAATTCTGCGTGCGTTTTGCGCCTGCGACTCGTGGATTTACCGTACACATTGTATCGAGAATTATTATTTTTACTTGGATCCTGGTTTGAGATTGTTTGGAATTCTACCTCTGGCACTGGCTTCGTATTTGCGCCTGGACGACTGCACGACTTCGAGTTTGTCTTACTCGCTGGCAGCTATGCGCCGCTAATTCTTTTTGAAATCTGTGCCTGGTTTTTAAAACCGGATTGTTTTTAAAATCAGATTATTGCAAACGCGTGCACATGATGGGACAAATACTACTAGACCCGAGCAATCTTAACACTCGCGAGTAGATATCAAACTTGTCTTTAACATTCACATGTGTCGGTAATTATTCAGGCATATCTTAACACAGCACACGATCGTAGAGCTACAATTTTTTTGAAATTCTGATATTCTGAGATCACTTGCCAAGCTCTTATATGCAAGCCCAAATTTCCAACATGTAAAAAGATAAAAACAGCAGTAAAATATATTCATCAAAAGATCAGCATAATAACCAAAAGTACGAATTATTGTACAAAACTGTGAGCAGAACTGTCTTAGCGGTCTAGCACTGGCACGCGAACAGCCACCTAGCACTTGCGAAGGCAAAACAATAATGAGTCCTCTAGTTCTGACCTACGGCCAGAGCTTACTTATATCTCGAGTCATTGTCACATCTGCAAAAACTGTAACAGGCTTCCGCCCTGAAATCTTCATCTAGCCAATAGAAAGTCAGTATTATATGCCAGCTTTAACAATGTTACCGTTTGCCGTATTCCGACTGACACGTCAGTGGCAAACTTGTAACTGTCATATCCTCTTATCACTTCGCGGTCATGTGATAATGACCATATCTCCTTTACCAAGTCTGTTCCCCTCGAGCAGTCATCCTGCGCGAGACCTGTCATACTTGTCATATCTGTCACGTCTGTCACTAGCTGGACAAACCCGGCGCGGTACCATGGGAGGCCGGCGTTTGTTACAGCTGTCGCAAACGCGTGCACATGATGGGACAAATACTACTAGACCCGAGCAATCTTAACACTCGCGAGTAGATATCAAACTTGTCTTTAACATTCACATGTGTCGGTAATTATTCAGGCATATCTTAACACAGCACACGATCGTAGAGCTACAATTTTTTTTAAATTCTGATATTCTGAGATCACTTGCCAAGCTCTTATATACAAGCCCAAATTTCCAACATCCTCCATCTGTAGCTGCTGCCTGCAGTAGCACAGACTCAAATATGGGCTTGTTCAGCATACTGAGTCGTATCTCCATCTGCCATGAACTTGCCTGAAGGTAAACATGCCAATGCCTTCACCTTCTCCACCTTGTAACATCTTAGCTCTGACCAAAGGGTTCTTGAACACCAAGACCCGCATACACCTGCGGCCAATAGGTCCATGCTCCAGATGTCCAATCACATGCAGGCGTCCAGACTGACTCAAACGTCTAAAGTACGCGGCTCTGCTTTCGGTCATGTCCGTCAGGAGTAAATCCGGCAGATGGGGGGCTACTTACGATTGCCCCCTGAACTTTTTTTTTGCCCCCTGAAAAATTGCCCCATGAACTTTTTTTTCAGGCCCTGAAAATATTTTTCAGGCCCTGAAAACCATTTTCAGGCCCTGAAAACCATTTTCAGGGCCTGAAAATGACTTTCCAGGCCCTGAAAATGCCTTTCAGGCCCTGAATCGGCTAGGGCACTTCATTGCAAGTTATCCATGCCCCCTATACTCATGTTATCCATTATTAAGTGTGCTCGGGCACGTGACGGGCATTCCTCCCAAGTAGACAACCCTCTGGAAGGGTATTCAACCTATAATTGCCGCTTAACACCGCTACTCAACCCCCCTTGCTTTCCACGGTGTGTGGCTAAGGATTGAATCAAGAAAGTTGCCTCCTTGCTTGGAATGCCCATGGCCCGCCACAAGAAGGGATCCACACAAATTTTGGGCTGCCAACCCGATACCTTTGTGTAGTCGGGGACTTGCCCACACTCTCCTTGCCACGGTCACATTTCTGAAACACGTGTTTACGTGTAACACCAACAATCCTACCCCAACATAATGCATGCCCCACACACATTTACATTTATATACATGCCTTACTTACATTGCCGCCCGCCAACCTAAGCGCATCTCTCTATTCATTTGCAAGATTGCAAAGTACGTTCTACCATGGATGAATTTTTCACTTCTTCGTGGCTAATTCCTATGGCAACAGCATTCTTGTCGGCTACTAATCAGATCATGTGGGTTATAACAGCAACGGCGATGTCCACGCTCCCTCGATGGCTTCGCTGGTCATGTCGCGGCATGCTCTGTTGCTCCAATCGCTCCTGCTGCTCACCACACACACACCACACCAAACCACACATGCGCCCGGCATGTGCGCCCCCTGCTCAGTTCCATGCGCCCGACAAGGCGCCCCCCAGCTTACTTTCATGCGCCCGGCAGGCGCGCCCCAAGCTCGGTTCCATGCGCCCGGCAGGCGCCCCCCTAGATGCGTGTGTGTCCACCATGCCCCCCCAGATGCGTGTGTCTTCACAGTGCCCC